>VSMD01132445.1:0-235336 GCA_008750895.1 Mirza zaza | reverse complement strand
GTCTATAAATGCAATTCACCTCATAAATAAAAACAAGAAGAAAGACCATATGATTCTGTCAATAGATGCAGAAAAAGCATTTGACAAAGTCCAACACACCTTTACGATAAAAACTCTTAACAAAATAGGCATAAACGGCTCATACCTCAAACTTATCAAATCCATTTATGACAGACCAACTGCTAATATCATTCTAAATGGGGAAAAATTGAAATCATTCCCTCTTTGAACCGGAACCAGACAAGGATGTCCACTCTTTCCTCTCCTATTCAACATAGTGCTTGAAGTCCTAGCTATAGCAATCAGGCAAGAGAGGGGTATTAAGGGCATCCAAGTGGGGGCAGATGAGATCAAACTCTTACTTTTTGCCGATGATATGATATTATACCTAGAAAACCCCATGGATTCATCCAAGAGACTCCTAGACTTAATACATGAATTTGGTAAAGTCTCAGGTTATAAAATCAATATAGACAAATCAGAAGCATTCATATATGCCAAGAACCGTCAAGCAGAAACTCAAATCAAAAACGCAATACCCATTACTATAGCCCCAAAGAAAATTAAATATCTAGGAGTATACTTAACGAAAGATACAAAAGATTTATACAAAGAGAACTATGAAACACTAAAAAAAGAAATTGCAGATGATTTAAATAGATGGAAAAATCTACCTTGCTCATGGATTGGTAGAATTAATATCATTAAAATGTCAATATTACCTAAAGTGATCTACAGAATCAATGCAATCCCCATCAAAATACCACCAGCCTTCTTTAAAGATCTAGAAAAAAATAATTATTCACTTTGTATGGAACCAGAAAAATCCTCATGTAGCCAAAGCAATTTTAAGTAAAAAGAACAAACTGGGAGGCATTAGTCTTCCTGACTTCAAGCTGTATTATAAAGCAATAATAGTTAAATCAGCCTGGCACTGGCACAAGAACAGAAACATCAATATCTGGAATAGATCTGAGATACCAGAGATGAAATCATCAGTATACAGCAACCTAATCTTTGATAAAGCAGACAAAATATACAATGGGGAAAAGAATCTCTCTTTTATAAATGGTGCTGGGAAAACTGGTTAGCAACATGTAAAAGAGTGAAACAGGATCCCTACCTCTCACCTCTCACAAAAATTCACTCAATATGGATAACGGACTTGAACCTAAGGCATGAAACCTTAAGAATCCTAGAAGAAGCTGTCGGGAAAACCCTATCAGACATTGGTCTAGGCAAAGAATTTTTGAGGAAGACTCCCAAGGCTATCACCGCAGCATCAAAAATAAACAAATGGGATCTGATCAAACTGAAAAGTTTCTGCACAGCCAAGGAAACTATCATTAGAGCAAATAGACAACCCACAGAGTGGGAGAAAATATTCGCTCTCTACACTTCTGATAAAGGTCTGATTAAAAGAATATATCTAGAACTTAAAAGATTTAACAAGAAAAAATCAAACAACCTCATCAAGAAATGGGCAACGGAAATGAACAAAAAATTCTCCAAAGAAGACAGAATAATGGTCAACAAACATATAAAAAATGCTCAACATCTCTAATCATTAGAGAAATGCAAATCAAAACCACAATGAGATGCCATCTAACCCCAGTGAGAATGGCCTGTATCAAGAAAACCCAAAACAACAAATGCGGGCGAGGATGTGGAGAAACAGGCACACTCTTACACTGCTGATGGGACTGTAAATTAGTGCAACCTTTCTGGAAAAGAACTTGGAGATATCTCAAACAGCTAGAAATAGAAATACCATTCAACCCAGCAATAGCATTGTTGGGCATCTACGCAAAAGAGCATAAGACATTCTATTACAAAGACATCTGCACCTGAATGTTTATGGCAGCACAATTCACGATTGCACGGTCATGGAAACAACCCAAGTGCCCTTCAATTCACCAGTGGATAATTAAAATTTGGTATACGCTCACAATGGAATATTACTCAATTCTAAGAAATCACAGTGAGCTTGCACTGTTTATGCTATCCTGGATTAAGCTTAAGCCCGTTATCCAAAGTGAGGCAACACAAGATCTGGAAAATGGGCTCCATACCTACTTGCCATCAAATTGGTACTGACTGACTAAAACTATGTTGCTCAAATGGTGGTAGTGTACACCAGGGTTTCGGGCTGGGGAGGTCACATCTTAAGGATGTGGTGAGCATTGTGGAGGGGAAGGGAATACCTCTAACCCTTCTTAGGGAGAGGCAAAGAAATACAATGTAACCAAAAGGTCAAAATAACAACAAACCTTTTATCGAGTGGTGGGCAGGTGGGAGGCGGGAGGAGGGGAAGGGGGTATACTTACATACTTACATAATGTGTGTGGTGTGCACCAACTGGGGATTGGATACGCTTGAAGTGCTGGCACAGAGGGGAGGAGGGGTGGCAGGGGCAATATATGTAACCCCAACAATATTTGTACCTCCATAATATAATGAAATAACAGGAGGAAAAAAAGTGGGCAAAGGACATGAACAGAAACTTTTTAAAAGAAGATAGACTAATGGCCAACAAACATATGAAAAAATAGTTAACATCTCTAATAATCAGGGAAATGCAAATCAAAACCACAATGAGAGATCACTTATCTCCAGTGAGAATGGCCTTTATCAAAAAGTCCCAAAGCCATAAATGTTGGCGTGGATATGGAGAAACAGTAACACTCATGCACTGCTGGTGGGACAGCAAATTAGTACAACCTCTGTGGAAAGTAATATGGAGATACCTCAAAGAGCTATGAAAAGAACTATCATTTGATCCAGCAACTCCATTACTGGGCATCTACCCAAAAGAACAAAAGACATTCTATAAAAAAAGATACCTGCACTCGAATGTTTATAGCAGCACAATTCACAATTGCGAAGACATGGAAAAAACCCAAGTACCTACCCATCAATACATGAGTGGATTAATAAAATGTGTTATATGTATACCATGGAGTTCTATTGAGCCACAAAAGACAATGCTGATCTAGCACCTCTTGTATGATCCTGAATAGAGCTGGAACCCATTCTACTAAGTGAAGTATCTCAAGAATGGAAAAACAAGCACCACATGTACTCACCAGCAAATTGGTATTAACTAATCAACACTTATGTGCACGTATAGTAATAAAATTCATCCAGTGTCGGGCAGGTGGGAGGGAGAGGAAGGGATGGGTATATACACACCTAATGGGTGTGGGGAGCACCATCTAGGGGATGGACAAGCTTGAAGCTCTGACTCAGATGGGGCCAAGGCAATATATGTAACTTAAAAATTTGTACCCCATAATATGCTGAAATAAAAAAATTAAAAATTAAAAAGAAGACATTGAATGCTGGACATGAAAACAATTCTTGATATATTTAAAAGGACTGAAACTGTGTTCTCTGACATTTTATAATTAAAATTATAATGTAATAACAAAAATATATTTGGAAAATTTCTCAAACATTTGAAAATCTAATAACATACTTCTAAATAACCTACAGGCAAAAAAGAGGAATCATAAGAGAAATTAGAAACATTTCTTAACCAAATAAAAATGAAAATATGCATATAAAAATTTGTGGGATGTCACTAAAGCAGTGCTTACAAGAAAACTATAGCTTTAAATGCTTATATTAGTGGATAGAAAAGTATAAAATGACCCAAGCTCCCATTTATAAAATTAGAAAAAAAGAGAACAAATTAAACCCAGAGTGAGTGGAAGAAAGGAAATAATAAAAAATGAACACTAATGAAATAGAAAAAAGAGAAAAATCAATGAAATCAAAAGTGATTACACGAAAATTAGAGCAATATTCCTCATGGACATAAACCTAAAAATCCTTAATAAATGAAATCTAGAAATATATGAAAAGGATAATACATTATTTGCCTATCTGGGCCTTGGTTTCTTTGTTTGTAAACTAAAGAAATTGACCTAGAACTAGATAACTTAAGTCTCATTTAGGTCTTAAGTTTTACAATTTGGTTAGCCTGGCCTCTGGTCGAGACTCCTTTCTTTTAAAGGGGCTTAGAGATGCTGAAATGTTAGCTTCTAATAGACCTAACTTATGAAATTGGCTAGTTTTAAATGGCATATAACAGGGTTTTAATATGAAGTTATGAGGTGATGTCTCCCTCCCTCCCACCATTGGCTCAAGTAGCACAAATTTCAGGGCAGAAGAGGAGGAGGAAACGGCACCGGGCAGAGAGACCTGTGGCGGGTGGGGACTGGCATCACGGAACGTGAGCAGCTGGGGCTCCCCTGACGCTGGTGCACACACGTATCAGTCACGGTGGCCACCGACTCCTACACAGTGGTTCTCAACCTGAAAGCCAGTTTTACCCTGACAAAAGCCAAGGACCCCCAGAGAACCTCTTCTACATCCAAATAAAGGGAGAAAGAAGCCACTGCTAGGAAAACTGAAACAGCACACAGGAAGCTAAATCTCCTTCGATCCAACATTGCACTTAAGTATACAGTTCCAAGATAGGATAGCAAAAACGGCAAGTATAGAAATATGATTGTTATACTACTTATTTAAATTGAGAAATTGAAGGAAGAAATGACGATATTCAATAATTAATTTTTTGCAATTAGTCAAAAAACTAATATATAGAAATGTCAAGTCCAGTGCAGAGTAACGTAGAACATAAAGAGCAGAGTAGGATTAGCAGAGCTGGGAGGAAGAAAGAAGAGAATCTTGACAAAGGTGAGAAAAGCCAGGCTGATTTTCACCAATTCCTTATTGATAAAGGATTAGAACTAATTAAAAACCCACCTTATATGTTACTTCAAGTTTATTGTAGAGATAAACTTAACTTGTTAAAGTATAGCGTGTTATTTATAATTCATTCAGTTGTATGGATTTGGTCATTTTCCTCTAAACCCCTCTGTTGTATAGTCTCAAGTGAAAAAAAAAAAAAAAACTCCTTCAGAAATTCTGAATCTTGGTCAGGTAGACACTAACCATTTATTGCAGTCAGATTTTAGCACTCTGAAAGGGTGATGCAGTACGAAGACTTACAGATGATACCTGAGCAGAGCTTATTCCTGCCCAGTGTGCCACCTGCTGTGCCATGCTCTTGACAAAGCAAAGTACAGCAATAATGACTTTGGAATGCACAGCGTGGGCCTTTTAAATCCAGTAATACCCAGTATTGCTCTCAAACCTCCAAGGAAAGCTGTGATTTCTGAACAAACCGCTGCGGAGAGTCTGAACAAACCCGACGCCCCTTCTATGGCTCTGTTCATGCCATTACCTAGGCATGAATACTTCCTCCCTCCTTCACCCCCAAAACCCCTCACATCTTCCATGCTCAGCTCAAAATGTACGCCGCGCTCGCTGCTCTTCCTCCTGGCAAACCCTCCCCTCTCCCTCTGGAATGAGGGCAACTAATCATTTCTTTTGTGGGCTCCTATAATTGTTACGTTTCTTTATTATTATAGTTGTCTTTTGGAGGGAGTGGTACATTAGCTTTTAAGATTTTCTCTTTGTCTTTAATGTCCTTTATAATCACTGCTAAATACCTAGGTTTGTATTGGATTTTATTTGTACTGCTTGGAACTTGGTATATTTCTTCAGTCTAGGGTCTTATGGTTTTTCTTATGGGTCTTTCTTTCATGAATCAATTCTCTCTTCAATTCTTGAAAATTCGCAGCCAAATTCTCCTCCAATATTTCCATGCTGTCTTCCATTTCGTGTTCTGGTCTGCCTCCTCAGAATGTTGGGCCCTGTCCTAACGTTGCCCCTGTCCATTCTGTGCTCCATATTCCAACTGATTTTTTTACCTTCCCATCCCTTTATTTCTCTCTTCGTCTCTATTTTATCTCTTTATCTCTGTGTATGTGATTTCAACTTCAATTATCCTTCAGTTCACTAACCATGTCTTTTGGGGATATTTTAAAATCTCAGGTATGCAGAATTTGATTGGCATTAATGCTTGGTTCATTATATGCTTTTGTCATTTGTTCATGCATGTCCCTCTGTTGTTTGTTCATATATGTATATATTCACTAAGAGTATAAAAACTAAGGGACTAGAACTTTAACAATAACTGACAGCTACCTATGTGCTTCTTCCCCGTGTTGTACGAATACTTCCTGTCATGCAAGGTAACAACTCACTTAACCTTGTGCTTATTATTCTCTTACTGTAAAATAAATGCTTTAAATCATATCTTAGGAATATATGTATTCCTAAAAAGTTCATTGCTCAGTGCTGGTTCTTTAACTTTAGAAAACACTGTAGCTTTATAAAAACAGTGAAAATAGTCTTCTGGTACTATTATTTTTTTATTCACATAATGTTATCAAGATTCATCCGAATTTAATTCATTTGTTTTGACTGCACCATAACGCTTCATTGTGTCATTTCATGATTATATCACAGTTTATTTATCCACTGTCTGTCAAGGAGCATCTGGGTTGTGTCCAGGTTTTTGGTATTATGAACAGCATTACTGCAAACATCACTATTCATGTCTCTTAGGTTTATCTTGGCTATGTTCCAAAATATGAAATTGCTGAGACATAGAATATATAAATGCTTGACTTTTCAAAATAGTGGTGCTCTCTTTTCCTAAGTGGTTATACCAAACTAATCTGCTATTTACTGTGTCCATTGAGATTTAAATTTTCAGTGACCATATTTTTCATTTGTAAAAGTTTTGTGTAGTTCTTTATCAAATTTGTTTTCTGTTTTACAAATTGTCTTCTGTTGTCATTGCAGCTTCCATTCCTTTATAAATCTGTTTAATTGGTTTAAATATTCAAATATCATAATCCTTCTCAAAGTGTGTAATTATCTCCAGTTCTCAAGATGCTAAGTCTGTTGCATCTGCTTACCAGACACATACACTGCCTCATCCACAGTTGTTAGTTTCTTCATGTGGTTTATAGAGTTTGGTTATGAGCGTATCTTCAGCACAACAATTTCCTTAAGGCTTAAAGGGACTCCTTAAGTACACTGATGTAAGTGCCTTTAAAAAGAACTTTTCAATTGCTTTTACTGAAGCCACAGGGATGCCAGTGGTTTTAGGGTGCATGTTTATGTGCTTGTCTTGGTTTGGGTTCCTACGTGTGTGTACAGCATCCATTCAGACACCACGTCTTCACAGGGCAGAGGCCTGGAGTTCTGATTCTCATAGAGGGCTTCTATTTTGTTTTGTTTTAACCCCATTAAGGCCTCAAGGGAATATCAAGACTACTTGCCACTTCCACAAGTTGGTGGATGACGTTTTCCCAGTTCCCTTTCCTGGGACTGGGAAAAGTCTTGCAGTTGTGTCTCTGGGCGTTATGAAGAGGCTTCAGTTACAGTTTCCAAACGTAGGCATGCCCAAGGCCAGTTATCCTGCTTCTTTTGTTCTTTTGTTTCACCAGTGTTTCTGTGTGCAGATGAAATAAGAAGAAAAGCTCAAGTCAGCATACACAGCCTTGTGGCCAGAAATTCTCTCTATATTTTTTAAAGTTTTTATTTTTATAGAGCAGTTTTAGGTTCAAGACGAAGTTCCAGAGATCTCCTACATACCTTCTGTCCCACACATGCATAGCCTCCCCTGTCACCAACAGCCCCCACCAGAGTGGTACATTTCTTACAACTGATGAACCTACACTGACACGTCATTATCACTCAAAGCCCATGGTTTACCTGAGGTTCATCGTTGGTGTTGTACGTTCTACGGGTTTGGACAATTGCGTAATGATGTGCATCCACCAGCATAGTGACATACGGAGTAGTTTCACTGCCCTAAAAGTTCTCTGTGCCCCACCCATCTGTCACTCTCCCACCCCAACCCTGGTAACAACTGATCTTTTTACTGTCCCCATAGTTTCACCATTTCCAGAATGTCGTATATTGATATGATCACGTGATTTTTCTGCTGTAGCTCACTGATGCGATGGATTACATTAAGAGATTATTGAATGTTGAACCATCCTTGCATACCTGCGATAAATCCCACTTGGTCGTGGTGTATACTTCTTTTTATACATTGTTGAATCCAATTTGCTAATTGTATTAGGACTTTTATATTTATGTTCATGTTTATGGTCTATAGTTTTCTTGTAATGTCTTTGTCTGGTTTTCCTATTAGGGTGATGCTGGCCTCATAGAATGAGTTACGAAATATTCCCTCTAAAAGAGATTGTAGAGAATTGGTATAATTTCTTTCTTAAATGTTTGGTAGAATTCATCAGTAAACCCATCGGTCCTGGTACTGTCTGTCTTGGAAAATTACTAATTAACGATTCAATCTATTAAATAGATCAGGCCTATTCAGGGTGTCTATTTCTTCGTGTGTGTGTGTGTGTATGTGTTTGCAGATTGTGTCTTTTAAGAAATTGGTCCATTTCATCTAGGTTATCAAGTTTGTGGGCATAGTTGTTCATAATATTCCTTTATTATACTCTCTTTCATTTCTAACATTAGTAATTTGTGTCTTATTTCTTTTTACTTTAGTTAGCTTGGCTAAGGTTTTATTGATTTTATTGATCTTTTCAAAGAACCAACTTTTATTTCCGTTGATTTTCTCTATTGATTTCCTGTTTTCAATTTCATTGATTTCTGCTCTAATTTTTATTATTTCTTAGCTTCTGCTTCCTTTGGGTTTCACTTGCTCTTATTTTTCTGTTTTATGAAGGTGGAAAGTTAGATTTTTAATTTTAGATCTTTCTTCTTTTCTAATATATGCATTCAATATTATAAATTTCCCTCTAGGGACTACTTTTACTGCATCCCACAGATTTTGATAAGTTGTATTTTCATTTCATTTAGTTGAAAATACTTTTAAATTTCTCATGATATTTCATCTTTGAGCCATGTGTTATTTAGAAGTATGTTGTTTAATTTCTGTGTAGTGGGGGATTTTCCAGATCTCTGTTACTGATTTCTTATTCAATTCATTTGTGGTCCAAGAGTATATATTGGATGATTTCTGTTCTTTTAAATTCATTAGGGTTTGTTTATGGCCCAGAATGTGATCTATCTTGGTGAATGTTCCATGTGAGCTTGCGAAAATAGCATATTCTGCTATTGTTATATGACGTAGTCTATAGATTTCCACTCTGTCCAGTTGATTGATGGTGTTGTTGAGTTCAACTTTGTCCTTACTGATTTTATGCCTGAAGGTTCTATTTCTGATAGAAAGGTGTTGAAGTCTCCAACTATAATAGTGTATTCATCTATTTCTTCTTGTAGTTAGATCAGTTTTTGCCTCACATATTTTTATGCTCTCTTGTTAGGTGCATAAATGTTAAGGATTGTTATGTCTTCTTGGAGAGTTGACCCCTTTATAATTATGTAATGTTCCTATTATCTCTGATAACTTTCCTCGCTTTGAAGTCTGCTCCGTCTGAAATCGATATAGCTATTCTTGCTTTCTTTTGTTTACTATTGGCATGGTATATCTTTCTTCACCCATTTACTTTTAATCTATACATTTCTTTATATTTAAAGTTGGTTTCTTGTATACAACATATAGTTAAGTCTTGATCCACTCTGACAATCTTTTTTAATTGGTGAATTTAGATTATTGATGTTCAAAGTGATTACTGACACAGTTAATAGTTACCACATTTGTTACCTATTTGTTTTCTATTTGTTCCCCTTATTTTTTGTTCCTATTTTTATCTGTCACTTTTTTCTGCCTTTTGCAGCTTTAATTGAGCATTTTACATAATTTCATTTTCTGTCATTTCTTAGCATATCGGTTACACTTCTTTTTTTATGACTCTTTTAAATAGTTGCCATAGAGTTTGTGATATACATTTATATCTAATTCAAGTCCATTTTCATATAATACTATGGTACTTAATGGATATTGTGAGTACCTTATAATAAAAAAATAATAATTCTAATTCCTCCCTCCTATCTCTTACTTCATTGCTGTCATTCATTTTGTTTATGGATAAGCCTACATAAGCATACACACATGCACACAAGCCTGCAGAATCAATACTTTGTTGCTATTGTTATTTTGAACAAACTACTATTTGTTCAATCAATTGAGAAAAATAAAAATAAAATATTTTATTTTACCTTCATTTCTTCCTTCTCTGATGCTTTTCCATTCTTTATATAGATCTGAGTTTCTGACCTGTATCATTTTTTTCCTATTTAAAGAAGTTTTAACATTTCTTGCAAGGTAGGTCTACTGGCAATACATTTCCTTCACTTTGTTTGTCTGAGAAAGGCTTCATTTCTTTTTTACCTTTGAAGGATAATTTTGCAGGGTATTGAATTCTAGGTTGGTGGGCTTTTTTTCCTCTTTTAACACTTTAAATCATTTTCACTCCACCATCTTCCTACTTGTATGATTTCTGAGAAGTGAAATGCAATTCCTATCTTTGTTCCTCTATAGGTAAGTTATTTTCCCCCCTCTGGCTTCTTTTAGTATGTTTTTTTCTTTTCTTTGATTTTTTTTTTGTTTAAATAGGATATGCTTAGATATAGTTTGCTTTTGTTTTTTGTTTTGTTTTGTTTTGGTTTTTGCAGTTATCCTGTTTGGTGTTCTCTGAACTTTCCTGGATCTGTGGTTTGGTGTCTGATATTAATTTGGGGGAAATTATCAAAAATTATTTTTTCAAATATTTCTTTGGTTCCTTCCTTTCTTTCTTTTTCTACTGTTCCCATTATGTGTATGTTACACCTTTTTTAGTTGTCCCACAGTTCTTAGATATTCTTTTTTTAACAGTATATTTGTGTTTCTCTTTCAGTTTGGGAGGTTTCTAGTAGACATCCTCAAGTTTTTTCCCTCAGATATGACCAGTCTACTAAAAAGCCCATCAAAGGCCTTCTTCATTCCTATTATGGTATTTTTGCTCTCTAGCATTTGTTTTGGACTCTTTCTTAGGATTTCCATCTCTCTGCTCACATTGCCCATTTGTTTCAGACTGAGTGAGCCCGGGCTTGTGAAATGTCAGGAGTGAGAGCACCTTCAAGAAAGTGGCAGAGCACAGGAGGCCCTGGTGCAGGCCCCCATTCTTAGTGCTGGTAGAGCTGTCTTGCTCCACCAGAAATATTCTTGCTATTCCAGGCATGAAAGCAGATGTATAATGATACAGTTTATGTTCTAGAGTGAGTGTGTGTGTGTTCTTGGGAAAGGAAAAACAGCACTCCATACAGAGCTCTGTCTTATTGATTATGGTGAAGCTGTTTATGTATCTGCCTCCACTACTAAGTTGTGAGTTTCTTGAAGGGGGTACTATGTCTTCATCATCTTTGCACTTTCATTGCCAACACAGTAAATGTCTGCTGAATCAGATTATCAACATGAAGTGTGGAACAAGATGCCCACAACCAGGATCTGCGTCTCTCAAGTTAGCCCAAGTCTCTGGAGGAGCAGTGTCCTACTTGATCCTCTTCTCAAAAAGAAGGGCAGATACCAAACCCACTGGCTCCCTCTTTGCTTAGCTTAGTTCTCTACTGCTGTGGTCCCCAACCCCTGGACAGTGGTCCAGTACTGGCCCGTGGCCTGTTAGGAACTGGGACATGCATCGCTGCCTGAGCTCCACTCCCCTATGCTCCACACCCATGGAAAAATTGTCTTCCATGAAACTTAGGAACTGGGCTATACAGCAGGAGGTGAGTGGTGGGCGAGTGAGCGAAGTTTCATCTGTATTTATAGCTTCTCCCCATCGCTCACATCACCACCTGAGCTCTGCCTCACCACCCGCCTCAGTCCACGGAAAAATTGTCTTCCATGAAACCAGTCCCTGGTGCCGAAAAGATTGGGGACTGCTGCTCTACCCTTTATACATGGATCTGAAGTAGGCCTATTCCCACCTCTGAGAGCTAGAAGCACTTTGAGCCTTCTTCACGAAGTGTGTGGCAATGGTGTCCCCAAATAGCTAGGAGTGATGAAAGAAATTGGCTTGGGCGAGACACCTCCCTGTTTGTCTTCTCAGTCCTGGGAGTGGGCTCTAGTAGGGCTTTGCCCCAACCCTGGCCTCTGTGCCCAGGGCTATGAGGTACTCAGGGCTGTTGCATTCCGAGTGTGTGAAAAGAGGAAAGGGAATATGAGTCAGAGAAATAATTCGTAGGACCAACCTCACCCTAGAATTGTTTCATCAAAATGGAGAGCTTGAGACTTGGGGAACAAGCCTTGTGCCAAAGTCCCCACACTGTTCCAACTTGCCTTTGACTTGAGGACTCAGCAAACACTGACACAGGGCTGACGAACCAAGAAGGGCTTGATTTACAGAGCACTCCTCTGTCCCAGGAAGAAATCAAACACTGTAAATCACTAGGAATGGCTGAGATTCTAAAGTACTTGTAAACAATATGAGCCGGCATTGTTCCTTTCTCTACCTAGAGTAAATTTCCAATGGGCAGCATGCCCTCCTAAGAGGCAGGAGAGAGAAAACTTTCTTTGGTACATACACCATTCGGTGAGTCAGATGAAGTGCCAAGTCAGTTGCTGTCTTCTTCCAGGCAGAGATCTTGAGTTCACTGAGGGGAATTTCAGGATAGCTCCTGCTCTCTGTCACCCAGTTTTAGGGGGGCTTCCATTGGTACTAGAGGTGATGATGTTTACTGGTATGAGGAGGGAGAGACAACTCCCATGTCTACAGACTGGCCCAACAGCACAGACTCCTGAGTTGCTACAACCTTTTCTCAGACAGTCTGCCCAATGAGTGAGCCATAGCCCACTTCCCAAGAATACTGGACTGTGTCACATGTTTCCTTTGCAGTGGTGACTCTGAAGTTTCTATAGAAGAGGATCTTAAGGGCACCAATGTTGGAAGCGGAGGCTAGGAACCATGTCTTAAAGCTGGGCTTCCATGAACCCTGTGAACAGCCGACGGGAAAGTAAACAAACATACAAGCATGATTAATGAAAAAATATATACTTTGTTTACATCAATGAGATACTCATCTGGGTTTTATGGACATGAAATATGGGATGTTTTACTTTCTTTCTTGTGGTCAGTCAATTATTCCACTTGATTTTATAGCATTTTCTTTCGCTTAGTTTCTTCCTTCAAGATTATTTTATGGCCTTACCACCCTAGGAATTTAAAATATATCCCTTGTGATTTTTTTTTATTTAGCTGAATTTTTTGTTTATTTGCTTAGTTAATTTGTTGAGACTTTGAATGTGGGGTGGATAAAGATGGATAAGGGATATGGTGGCCCTGCTGATTGTTCCATGGCTCCTTAGGATTCTGGAAGAAATACTGTTGTTTAAGAATTAACATAACTATATCTCTAATAGAAGCACAAAGGATCAGATAGAATTCACACAGTGAGACTCCTAGTGGCACGAGAGATCAAGTCACTACTTCTCTCTGAATTCCAGTTTCCTATAAAATGAAGGAGTTGGTCTAAATGACTATGGTTTCTTTCTGCTAGCTCCATCCATCCATCCATCCATCTATCCATCCATCCAGGTTGGGCAACGGGGCTTATCACTCATGTTATTTTCATCTCTCTTGTCAATAATGTACTATAATTCCAGAGTGGATCTTTTTGTATCACCCTGGCCTCATGTTCTCCAATTACAAAGTAGGACATTGGCCTCTTTTTGACCTGCAGCAAGTTAGCAAGAAATCCCAGCATCTCAGATAGGAGAGGTGATTTGGTTCATCCCTGCCTAAAGACTCTCTGGGGCATAGCTAAATTTGGGCAGGAAGGTGCACACAAACACAGGCAGACATTTCGTCTTTTGGAAGGAGGACAATGGAGAAGAAAAGGATAATCATTCCAACAGGGGCCCCTGGGCATCCTGGGCCACAGCCCTAGACAGCGGGGCTCTACAGGGGTGGGACATTGGTCACTCTTACATTTACAGAGTGTTACAGCAGGAAAGTCTGTGGAGATCATCTAACAACCGTAATTTTAGAAGATGATATGAGCTGTGATCCATATTTTATTAAGCCTGAGGCCATTTTTTTCCTCCAACAATTAATCCAAAGACAACCTGATAAATGCACAAATTTAGAGCCAAGTTAATGAAATATAGATGTGCTACCTTCCCTCTAAGAACTTATAATCTAAATTAAACAGCATAAACTCACAACAGGAAACAAATCCTAGGCAGCTTTCAGGAGAACTAAAGCAAATATATTACATCCTGGCCACAGGCTGGGGCTTTTGATGTACTTGGGATGGGGTGAGGGCTGTGCGTTCAGATCCTCTCATTCTGAGCTGGAAAAATTGCCAGCTCCCTGCCAGCTGGTTAGGAGAGGTTCCATGCTCAAGGCAGGCCCAGAATGCCAAGGAGGGAGAAGCTCGGCACTCGGGAGGAGATGCTGGTGTGGGGAGAAAGTCGAAGGTAGGTTGGGCTTTGGGGACATCATATAATGGGGACCAACATTTCCCAGAGCCTTAAAGTACTTGGCCACTAAGATTAAGAAACTTCTAAGTTGACTCTCTTTCTGTCACTGTTCAGATGTTTCTGGAAACTGCTCTTCCTGGGATGTAGCCAATCAGACTCAATTTCTTAGCTTTGCGTATGTACTAAATTCAAATGGATGTGTTGAATTTGCTCACTCTACCTAAATTTGCACTGGCCTCTGGCACTTCCATTTTAGTGGTTTAGTAAACTATACCTACTGTGTTCTTTCAGCAAGCAGACAATATACATCACGTAGCCTAAGAATGTTAGAGAAGGAAGAAGACTAACTCCTGCCACCCACTCGTTTCACAGATGAGAACACTGCGTTCCCAGAGACTTGGTAAAACCTGCCTAGTCAGTGACTCTGGGAGCACAGGCTTCAGGGTTCTCAGCGTGGTGCTCTGTCTAGGCAGCCTGGGTCCGCCTTCCTGATGTGCTCCGTCCAGGCCGGGGGCTGGCTCTGCCATCCTGCTCTCTGGTCCCACCCCTGGCACGTATCAGAACCCTTCCTGTTGGCATCAGCACAAAGGCAGAGGAAGAGAAGGGAAAAGCGGATTTCCGCAGATAAGGTGGAGGGGAGGAGAGAGACAGAGGAAGGAAAGAAAGGCTGTCGGCAGATGAAAACCGTCTTGTGAAGGTGAATGGCATTCATCACCTGGATCGTACTGATTCTAAAGGCAGTTCCCGAAGGGAAATCCCAGAAATGTTCAGTGCAGGGCGACGGCTTTTAAAGAAGACTAAGAATTTGGATCCCTAAGCTCCACTACACTTATGAAGGAAAAGCAGTTGCTCTTACTTATAAGCATTCTAACTAGTCACTCTTTCAGAGTGTTTTTCCTTTTAAATGGAAAGTTCATTTCTCCATTAGAGGATTCAGTCCCACTGTAGCTGCACAAGGATCCCTCCTGGGCTCAGACCAATCTAATGGTGGTGTTAGTGGGTCTGGTTACTATTCCAGGCCAGGAACCGAGCGCTCTTGACACTCTGGAGCAATGTAATAGGGGATGAAATGATGGAAATTTCAGTGCAAATAAAGGTTAAGTTGTGCATTTTGAAAGCAAATATTTTTTTTAGAAAGTGTGCCTAGTATAAGATCTGAGTGCAAGGCAGTAAGCAGCTAGTACTTACGGGTCAGCGGCTCAGAAAGCAAAACACAGAATTCAAATACCAAATGACCAAATGTGTGTTGCTTTGTGCATCTACTGATGACTAGCAGATTTACACAAGAAACACACATCCCTGGATTTTTTCTCAAAACATATCACAAATTCCTAAGTTTCCTCAAAGATCTATTCAAAGATTCCTACAAGAATGTGCCCAAAGAATCCTAGAACAAGTGCTATTTCACCTTCCATTCATCCATGTAGTAAATATAACAATATAATTAAAGGTATTGGCAGTTTCATTATTAGACTCCAGTGGTTGGCTTCCGCATTGCCCTGTTTGGTGTCTATACATCTTTCAAAGCCTTACATTGATGTGTGCACAGATATACAATTTGCATTTACCTAACTGTGGCATTTGTGGACATCTTGCATAGAAAATTGGTTTTCAGGTTGTTGGGAATGAATGTGGCTTAGTTTCTACTGGAAAATCTGATTCAGCTCACATCATTTTGGCTTTTAGCACCTTTGCCAGGAATGAAATCTAAGAGTGCAAGACTGCCTGCTTTTTCCCAGGTCTGTAGAGGCCTGTTGCTGTTAATGGGTTATATGTAGGACACAAGGATGTGACTCATCCATCCACTTAACAGTCATAAAACAATAATGCAAACAGCTCAGCCTCAGTCATAAAGCTCACTGTATGGACCATATTGAATCTGCACTACCATTTAACTTTTGTGATTTTACAGGAAAATGCGCATCAGTGCCCAGTGAACAAACAAAATAATACATTTATTGTCATCAATGTCACTAACAGAACTCTTTTCAGTGAGCATAGGACAAGTGTGCTGAACTATTTGTTGTCAAAGGGACATCACTGCCACCTTCTTTTGATGTCTCCCTGCTTTGTAGAAGAGAAGTCACTACTGCAGTTGCATTTTGCAGAATACTCTTCTCTGTGAGGTTCCAGGAGAAACCATGCAAGGAGAGGAACCCACATGAGGAAGGAGAATAGAAGGTGAGGTCAGTACTCTCCAGAGGCACTTGTGGGCAGATGCACAGAGAGAAGTAAGGCTCAAAGTAGATCTCAGATGAGCTTTTTGAGACTTGCCTATTGTGCTGCAGGATGAGATAGGTGGCAGGAGCATCTTAGAGATTCCTACGTTTTGCAGTTTCCCAGATGAGCTCTGGAGAACACACACTGCAGGGTCAGCTGACACCGCTAAGGATGGCTTCCTTGATCTCCACTTGTCCAGTGGTTGTGGAAGTTACTTTCCTATCTTAAAACTTGCTACCTGGAAGACATAGAGTGGTTTCTATTTTCCTGATAAAACACTGACTGATACAATAACCGATTATTAAAAAATTAGGGCCAGGTGTGGTAGCTCACGCCTGTAATCCTAGCACTTTGGGAGGCTGATGCAGGAGGATCACTTGAGGTCAGGAGTTTGAAACCCACCTGAGCAAGAGCAAGACCCCATCTCTACTAAAAATAAAAGACCAGCTGGGCATGGTGGCACACACTTGTAGTCCCAGCTATTTGGGAGGCTGAGGCAGGAGTATTACTTGAGCCCAGGAGTTTGAGGTTGCTGTGAGCTATGATGTTGCCACTGCACTGTACCTGGAGTGACTGAGTGAGACCCTGTCTCAAAAACAAACAAAAAAATTAATACAAAATTATAAAAAACAGAATGTGTAAATCATAGCTTAAAATAAATTGTCAGTGGGTTGTACTTACTTTAAAAATAAAGATTGTCAAAGGCTGATCAAATGGTAGAATGAAAAAATATCAATTAATTATAAAACAATCAATTAAGTATTAATATATTAAATATATATTGTTTGTGTAATTATAATTTATCTATTATATATTATATTAAATATGTAAACATATAAATATGTATATAACTGATATATTCTATGTAAGTATAGCATATAAATATATAAAATGCTAAAAATTATTTTATTTTACATATTTATTACATTTATACAGATAGTACCATGATGCTACTGCATAATTTGCCTGGGATGTTGCTTCACGTACGGCCATCACTAGAAAAGGTCCAGACCACAGACACTGTCCAGGATCTATGACACCAACACCAAGCTGTCCAACATGGCAACAGCTAGAAATCCAGATTCAGCTCCATACGATTAGTACCTGGCATGAAGCAGGCACAGCCTGCAGGAAGTAAGGCCAGGATGACAGACATACCAAGGCTGGAAACACAGGAAATCAGAAGTTTGGTTCACTTTATCTGCCCATGCAGCAGGTACTTGAGCACCTCCTCTCCCCCAAGTACTGTGCTAAACGGTAGGGATGCACACGAGCAAGAGTAACTTGGTGAACTGCTTTAAGGTACTCACTGTCTGCTTGGGAACACGGACAATTAAGTAGCCCATTATAATTGAGGGTGACCTGTGGCATGATGAGAGAAGTACGTTGTGTTGTAGGAACTCCTGGGAAGGGAAACTAACCCAGAATTAGGGAATATGTGGGGTGGGAAGGAAGAGAGACTTCTGAGAAAGTGGCCCCCAAGCTGAGACTCAAAGGATGAAGGAAGGGGGCCAGATGAAGGGTGTCTGGGCCGAGGCGCGCCGCGTGGAGGAGATGGAGGTCGTCACCAATTTGTACGCAGACCCAGAGGCCAGAGGGAGCCTGGAGAGTGTTTGCTTGCCAGCCCATTGTGGTGTGGTGGCGACAGTAACCTCCGAGGGCAACGGGCAGACAGTGCAGGGTTTTGAGTAGCGGAGTGGTACGATCAGGTTGGTGATTTTAAATGATCCCTCTGGCTGTAAGATCAGGAATGGAGTTCGAGAGGGCAGGATGGCTGTGGGGAGGCCAGTGGGCAGGCTGCTGTAACTGACTGTCCTCGCAGGAGATGTCCACGACGTGGGCCTGTGCCTGGCGGTGGGGACGGAGAGAACTTAGCAGGTACAAGGCACGCTTAGCGGATGCCGGCGCGGGGGTGAGAGGACAGGAGAGGTCAAGGGTGACTCGCGCTCCGCGCATGCGGACGGAAGCTTGAGCCTGATGACACAGCTCGCCCCAGATCACAGAGCCTGGAAGCAGTGGAGTCGGGGTTCAGACCTCCGTGTGTCTGGCTCTAGAGCCTGTGCCTGTAACCCCGACCTCCACGCCGCACAAACCGGAACGAGGCCCCGCGTGTTCGACTGAAGAGAATAAGCAGCAGGAGGCCGGGCGCCGTTCCGCACGGGCGGGCGGGGGCGCGCGGCTCTCGGCCTGTCCGCGCCCCGCGTTGTTTTCCTGCTTGGTTGCACTTATGTCCGCACGTTTTCCCTCTGTATTTGTGTTAATGTTCATAATTAAAGGAAAAGAAAGGGGAAAAGAAGATGATTTCTCCCCCTCACTGAAATTTTGATCTCAATCTAAAGCAAAACTAGAGAGCACTTCCCCTTTCCTTTCTGAAGGGCAGTGTCTGAATCTGTAACTCCGCAAGTTCTGGAGGCTAAACGCCACCACCAGCTGTCACACTGCGTTTGCCGAAGTGACTGAGGTAATGGGTAAGGCTGAGAAAGCTATAAAATAATTGTCCCCGGTGCTCCCTCACCCACCTCTTCCGTCACATTCGAGGTCGCTTAAGCGCGTCCGGGATAGCCGGAAACGTGCGGGCATGGCCGCGACTCCGACTCCCCAACCTCGAGTCTCCCTCTCCAGAGCAAGCCCCTTTGTTAGCTCCAGACCCGAGGGCGTCCGGCCGGGACCAGGTCTTGAACTCCCTGTGCTCGGCAGTCTCAGCTCCACTCATTCAGTCCCACTGCCGCCTCTGCATTTCCTCCTGGAAACTTCGTCAACCAAGCCAAAAAAACCAGACACTTAGAGGTTATTCTAGATTCTTCTTTCTTCCCCATTGCTCATATCTAATCAGCCACTAAATCCTGACGATTCTACCTCTTAAATGCCTCTGTCGCTGTGGCTGCCTCAGGATAGGCCAATGTTTCCAAACTCCTAACTGGTATTAATCTTTGTAATGCAGAAACAAGAAATTGAAATTCCTAGAAATTTCCCAACCCATAAGTTATTCTGTATTTTTCATAACAACTTACTTGTGTGTTTTTAAATAATAAAGATTGGCCCTAATAATAAACAATAAATTATTTTTCTATAATAGGGTTATATTAAAAATCTGAGAGGTTTTCTGTAAAGAAAGAAGAAGATGGCCGAGCACAGTGGCTCACGCCCATAATCCTAGCACTTTGGGAGGCTAAGGCAGGAGGATCGCTCAAGGTCAGGAGTTCAAAACCAGCCTGAACAAAAGCAAGACCCTTCTCTACTAAAAATAGAGAGAAATTAATTGGACAACTAAAAGTATATAGAAAAAATTAGCCTGGCATGGTGCTCATGCCTGTAGTCCCAGCTACTCATGAGGCTGAGGCAGGAGGATCACTTGAGCCCAGGAGTTTGAGGTTGCTGTGAGCTAGGCTGACGCCACGGGACTCTAGCCTGGGCAACAGAGTGAGACTCTGTCTCAAAAAAAAGAAAAATATATAATAATAAACACTAGGCTATTACTATTATGGGCCAAAATATTATGACAAAAGTATAAATTTCAACAATATGTAAAAATGACCTCTACCTGATATAGACATTTGATAATAGACAACATTAGAAGAAAGGAACATTAACACAAAATAAATGCAAATAAAGATCATTTAAAACTTGAAAGATAGCATCACAAATACTTAATATTTCAAAAATTGTGTTTAAAATAAAATTATAACATATATTCACCAGCAAACTGGTATTAACTGAGCAGCACCTAAGTGGACACATAGGTACTACAGTAATAGGGTATTGGGCAGGGGGGAGGGGGGAGGGGGGGGGTATATACATACATAATGAGTGAGATGTGCACCATCTGGGGGATGGTCATGCTGGAAACTCAGACTTCTGGGGGGGGGGAAAGGGCATTTATTGAAACCTTAAAATCTGTACCCCCATAATATGCCGAAATAAAAAAATAAAATAAAATAAAATTATAAAGCACATAAGCATGAATTTCACTTTCCAATTGTTTTGAGACAAATATTCCACATGTAGAAGAATATCTTTCATCTTGTTTGTTGAAGATGTGTTCAAAACCATCTTCAAATTGCGCATTAGGGAACATGTTGATTCAAATAAATTCATTTCCTTATTTAACAATGAGAATATTTTGTCTGCCTTCTCTGGTTTTTGTTTGGCCACTGAAATAGATATTGCTTTTTTAAAATCAGATTTTAAATCAGTTTCTAGTTTCTTATTACAACATTATATAACAACACTAATTTATTCTTCTATTTGTGTCAAAATACTTGCAAGGAACTATGGGCATAGTGAATAAACACTAGAAAATGTCACAAACATCAGGTAATGTTCAAATAATGTAACATTCAATCTTTTAACAAGGTTAACAGCAACCCCCCATACGCATGCCAACGTTATCCATTTAGGGATTTATTTTGTTTCTAAAACTTGTATACTTGGCACTCCACTCATAGGATTTGTACACATATTATGCGTATAATCATTAATACCTATTTTATTCACAAGAAGGACTTATCATTACCAGCAGACTGGGCCATAAGCACACACTTCACGCCACGGCCACAGCCATAAGTGAGACTGCCTCGATCTAGATCGTGGATTCCCAGAAACTCCAACCTTAAAGTTCACCTGCGAGGCTCAGTGTTCCTGCTCTTGCTTTTCACTCGACATCATGGATTACTTTGAGCCAGTAATGTCTCTATTTTAATTGTTGAGCTTTAATTCTCACAGGAGAATTACAATACTTTTTCTCCTTTTTCTGACTTCTTGACTGATTTTTTAATTTAATTCTGTACTTAGAAAAATATGTAACTTTCTTGAGAAACGTCAGACAGGAATTCCCACATGGCAACACTTGTGCAGATCCTGTAACATCTGAGTCAAATAATCACTGCAGAGCGCTGGTCTCTGGGCTCTAGCCAGGGTCCTTGCAGGCCATGCTTTCCACTGCTTGTTCTGTAAGAGGGACGTGCACTTACCAAATGTGATACGATTTTCGAGTGTGCCTATCTTTTCCACCTGAATGCATATTTCTTAAAAGCAGGAACCGAGTCTTACTCAGCTGTTGATCTCCATTGTCTACCAATGAACTAACACATTTTAGGTTCTCAACAAATGCCTGACAAATTGAGATGAATTAAATTGAATTTATTTGAAATAGAAAGACAGTGAAGACTTCTGGTTTTGGAAACCTGGTAGGCTGAGACAACAAGATACCTCTCCCATGACAAATTCCTGGGAATTCTAGAGAACATATAACTAAAAACGTCAAAAACAGAGCTGAACTCAGAAGAAAAAAACAAGGCAGTTTTTAGGTCGCACAAACAAGCAGACAAGCGAAGAGCCTGACGGCTGGCAGCGGAGGGGCGGGGCGGGGCGGGGCGGGGGAGAAAGTCTGCAGGGTTGGCAGAGCTCCAGATCAGGAATTACGCTGAGGTTTTATAACCATCTATGAAGATGTGTCATTGTGCTCTCCAGGTCAGTCTTAAGACATGCCGATTGCGGGACAGACATTCCATGCACAAGCGGGACCACCCTTCTCACCCTCCCTCGGGCCTTCTGCCAGTTCCCCTGGTGTGCAATGTGGAGGGCAGAGGAGTGCTCAGGGTGGGAAGAAGCCACATTCTAGGGCTGCAGTGATTGCGGCCTAAAGAGTTCAAGACGCGGTTGGAAGAAAGGCTGTTTTATGATTACACTATTAAATTCTGAATGGTAAATTTAACATTACCAGAAAACAAATTGTCATTCACATCCTGCGTACTCTGGATGAACCTACACTGTGGTCATCAGGAGTGATGCACAGTAACAACTTTCAGGAGAGTCATTAGAAGCCGGTATTCATGAGCAGTGCAATGGATGGTGCAATGCTATGAGGAATGATGTAATCAGCATTAGCTAATAAATGGTTTTAAGGAACTGCAGAGGCAAGGAGATCTATGTTGTTTCAATAGAAACAGGTTCCAGAGAGTTATGCATGTATCATAAATTACTTCAACTCACATGTGCCTATAAATTTCACAATACATTTTTAAATTAAATTGTTTATGTAGACAAAATATATCTGCCCAGGACCTTGCATATCCTGGGGCTGGCTCTGCCCCTGGCTTCCTCTTTGCCAGGTTATATTATAATATGTTTGTTTCCCTGTAGACAGAATGTATGGGAGTGGATTCTGGGGGTGTGAGATAAAGGAAGATGAAATAAAAGTTTAGATCAGGCTGAATTTATTAATATTAGAGCAATCACCTGGGATTCTAGATTTAATATACAGACTCAGATACCTAGAGTGGTGCTTAACTGAAGCCTGGCTCAGCAAAGGCTAGCTCAGCAGGGTTTCTCAAAGTTCAACGTGCAGAAGAACCAACTGGTGATCTGGTTGAAATGCAGAGTTTGATTCTACAAGTCTGAGGTAGATGTGGGATCATGAATTTCAGACAAGTTCTAATTCATGGATCATATTTAAAAAGCAAAACCCTAAAATAAATAATGTAGAGAAGAGAGCCTGAAAGCTCAGGAGATGTGAATGTTGGAATGAATTTAACATAAGCAACTTGCTCAGTCACTGCTTACCCATCCCTCCAGGAAGTCCCCTTTATTAAGATATGGAAACTACATTGCTCAGGAGAGCACCAGAATTTCTGAAAAAGCACATGGCTATCTGCCATAGGCCAGAGATTGTGTTGGCAGATGCTGCAATGGAGTTGGAACAAAAGATCATGTCATGGTAGAGGACTAGTGGTGGTGCTTAGCCATTGTAGACATGTTGGACAAAATTAACACCATATGCTTCTGTGATAAAAGGTACTGTGGTCTGAATGTTTATGTCTCCCCAAAATTTATGTGTTGAAATCCTAACCCCCGAGGTGATGGTATTAGGAGGTGGGGCCTGTGGGAGGTAATCAGGACATGAGGGTGAAGAGCTCATGAATAGGACTGTGCTCTTATGAAAGAGGCCCCAGAGAGCTCTCTTGCCCCTTCCACCATATGAGAGTACAGCAAAAAGATACCATTTATACAACCTTGGGCCCTCACCAGACATGGACCCTCCTGGCACCTTATTTTTGGACTTCCCAGCCTCTAGAACTATAACCAATAACTTTCTATTGTTTATAAGCCACCCAGTCTATAATATTTTGTTATAGTAGTCGAGATGGACTAAGACAGAATGGCAAACTATTTTAATATATTTTTATTCACATGAATCTATATGAAAGCAAATTGATCAGGGTTCCAAAGGAATGGAATAGATAGGTTTCTGCCAAATATTATTATTTGAATATTGAAATGTATAAGTAAAAGCATTCTGGGTCTGGTGGGCAAAAGTATAACTCAAAACACTACAGTAGGGTTTCACAGCCTCTCACCCAATTCTCAGACTTAAGTCAATTCAAAAAGAGTTGGAGTCTCTTGATTGAGGAAAAAGTTGAGTCCCCTTTGGAAAAAGCCCTTCAATGTTGTCATACATATATACTATAAATATTTTTCCAAATCTTTTCCTGAGAAACTAGTATCCATTTACCGGGGCTACTGCATTGATGAAAGAGGAATAAGCAGAACATCTGGGCATTCTTGGATGCTAACTTTGAGGGACTGTAATCTCCAGAGTTCCGAAAGTGACTCCAGAGTTCACCAACAAGAGTGAGGGCTTCTCAACTCCAGGTAAGAGCTGAGCACCTCTTAACTCATCTCACTGTGGTTCAGTAAAGTAAAGGACTTATCTTATAGTTACTTCCCTACCCACACTGTATAATGCCACTTACAAATGCCTAGTAACTAGCAGAATCTTCACGTTGGTTCTCTGGCCTGTGGAGTGAGAACTATTAGGTTACGACGGGCCAAAAAGAGGTCCTTGAAACTGACCTACTATAATGTAATTTCATATATATTTCCTCTATCAAGAATTTTTAAACGGCAGGGAGTGGTGATTCCAATGGTATCCTCCTTTAATTCACATGTTTTGCTGGTAATAAAAAGCTATGTGGGTCCTTGAGAATGGCTGTATTGTCTCAGACTTAATCATGTGATGCGCTACTGTCCTGGATATGGTGTATTTACTGGTGAAAGTCAACAGATCTCCTGGCACCAGGTATGCAGCTATGGACCTAACAGCTGTCTTCTTTTCTATTTCCATCAATAAAGATAATCAGAAGCAAATTAGAAGAAGTTTGCTTTCATGAGGTAGGGCCAGAAGTATACTTTCATGGTCTTTCCTCATAGTCATGTCAAACTCCTGCTTTATGTTTAGTAGATACATACATTTCTACTATAATGCTAATATAATAAAATATTGAGGGATCTTGAGCATCTTGATATTCTACAAAACATTATAATGATGGCATTATGTTAATTAGATCTGGTGAGTATCACATACCTTAAATGTCTTAATAAGGCATGTGCATGCCAGAAGATGAGAGATAAACCACATGAAACCAGGAGACAGTAAAAATCAGTAAAAAAATGGCATGGGCCTAGATCCTGTCAGGATATCTTCCTACAAAGCAGGAGACGGTACCTTGTACTGCCCACCATAAAAAAGAAGTATAGTGCTTGATGGGTGCTTTAGATTTTGGAAGCAAACATATACTTTAAATGTACACTCTGATCTATTATCTATTTGCCAGGTAATTAATAAAGCTGTCAGTTTTGACTAAGTCCTAGAGCAAGAAATTATCAAACAAACTCAGACCACAGTGTAAGCTACCCAGACACTTGGGCCTTATGACCTAGCAGTTCCAACGAAACTAACATTTCTCTGGTAGACAGGAATGCTTTAGAGAGCCTCTCCTACGGTCCAGTGAGAGAATCACAGCATAGACTCCTGGGGCTTTGAAGCAAGATTGTCCATCTTCTGCTAATAACTACAAAAGGCAGTCCTTGGCTGAGTGCCTGACCAAGATACACCAAATAACTGTGATTAAAAACACCCATCATAAACTGGATATCCTCTGATCCAATAAATACTAAAATTCAACATGGGCAGTGGATATGGCAGATCCAGAATGTACAAATACATTACATGAGCGGGTGGCTTAGACTCCCATGGTATTTGCTCCTAGTCCTTTGCCGGCACACCCTTAACCCATAGCTACAACCTATGGAATGTTTCTTATGCCCAGGTACCATAGAAGGCATAGCTACAGGCCCAGTGTTAAAACAGGTCTGCACAGTACACTGATACTGGCCAGAGGTGGATGGTTCCTGCATGGCAATGCAATGCCACTCAAGAGTGGCCTGAATGACTGTGATGAAAGGAAATCACCCCCATGGACAGAACATTTGGAAACATATCTGGTTTCCCTCTTTGTGTGGAAGGAAAGATGGTTGGAGACGTGAATCTATATAGGCATAACTTGTTTGATTGTGCTTCACTTTATTGTACTTTGCAGATATTATGGTTTTTGCAGATTGAAGGTTTGTAGAATCCAGCATTAAGCAAGTCTATCAGTGCCATTTCTCCAACAACATGCACTCACTTTGTGTCTCTGTATCACATTTTGTTAATTTTCACAATATTTCAAAGTTTTCTATTGTTATTATATTTGTGATGGTGATCTGTGATCAGTGATCTTTGATGTCACTATTATAATTGTTTTGGGGTTCTATGAACCACGTCAATATAAGGTGATAAGCTTAATTGATAAATGTTGTGTAAGTTGTGACTGTTCCACTGACAGGTATTCCCCCATCTCTCTCCCTCTCCTCAGGACTCTATTTCCTGAGACACAATAATATTAAAATAAGGCCAATTAATAACCCTAAAATGGCCTCTAAGTATTCAAACAAAAGGAAGAGTTGCACATTTCTCACTTTAAGTCAAAAGTTAGACGTGACTAAGCCTAGTGAAGAAAGCATGTCAAAAGCTGAGACAGGCTGAAACCTAGGCCCCTTGGGCCAAACAGATAGCCAAGCTGTGAATGCAAACAAAAAGTTCTCGAAGGAAATTAAAAGTACCACTCCAGTAAATACATGAATGGTAAGAAAGTGAAACAGCTTTGTTGTTGAGATAGAGAAAGTTTTAGTGGTCTGGATAGAAGATTAAACAAACTACAACATTCCCTTAAGCCAAAGCCTAATCCAGAGCAAAACTCCCTTCAATTCTGTGAAGGCTGAGAGAGGTGAGGAAGCTGCAGAAGAAAAACTGGAAGCCAGCAGAGGTTGGTTCATGAGGTTTAAGGAAAGAAGCCACCTCATATCATAAAAGTGCAAGATGAAGCAGCAAGTGCTGATATAGAAGCTGCAGCAAGTTATCCAGAATATCTAGCTAAGATCATCGATGAAGGTGGCTGCACTAAAGAAGAGATTTTCAATGTAGATTGAACAGCCTTATATTGGAAGGTGATGCCATCTAGGACTTTCACAGCTACAGAGAAGTCAATGCCTGGCCTCAAAGCTACAAAGGACAAACTGACTCTCTTGTTAGGAGCTAATGCAGCTGGTGATTTTAAGTTGAAGCCAATGCTCATTTACCATTCTGAAAATCCTAGGACCTTTAAGAATTATGCTAAATCCATTCTGCCTGTGCTCTAGAAATGGAACAACCAAGCCTGAATGACAGCACATCTGTTCATAGCATGGTTTGCTGAATATTTTGAGCCCACTATTGAAATCTACTGCTCAGATAAAAAGATTTCTTCAAAATATTACTGCTTATTGACAAAGTATCTGGTCACCCAGGAGCTATGATAGAGATGTACAAGGAGACTTCATGCCTGCTAGTACAACATCCATTCTGCAGCCATGGGTCAAAAAGCCATTTAAACGTTCAAGTCTTACTACTTAAGAAATACATTTTGTAAAGCTATAGTTGTCGTGGATAGTGATTCCTCTAATGGATCTGGGCAAAGTAAAGTGAAAACTTTCTGGAAAGGATTTACCATTCTAGATGCTTATGGACATTCATGAGTCACGAGAGGAGGTCAAAATATCAATGTAAACAGGAGTTTGGAAGTCAATTTCAACCCTTATTGATGACTTTGAAGAGTTCAAAACTTCAGTGGAGGAAGTACCTGCAGATGTGGTGGAAACAGCAAGAGAATTAGAATTAGAAGTGGAACCTGAAGATGTGATTGCTGTAATCTCTTAATAAAACTTGAACAGATGAAGAGTTACTTCTTATGGATAAGCAAAGAAAGTAGTTTCTAGAGATAGAAGCTACTTCTGGTGAAGAAGCTGTGAAATGACAGCACAGGGTTTAGAATATTATATAAACTTAGTTGATAAAGCAGTGGTGGGGTTTAAGAAGATTGGCTCTAGTTTTGAAAGAATTTCTACTGTGGATAAAATGTTATCAAACAGCATTGCATGCTACAGAGAAATCTTTCGTGAAAGGAAGAGTCAATTGATGAGCCGAACTTCATTGTTGTCTAATTTTAACAAATTGCCACAGCTACACTAGCCTTCAGCAACCAGCACCCTGATCAATCAGCAGACATCAACATTAAGGCAAGAAGATTACAACTTCCTGAAGGCTCAGATGATTGTTAGCATTTTTAGCAAAAAAAGTATGTTTTTATTAAGGTATGTACATTGCTTTTAGACATGATGCTATTGCACACTTCATAGACTATAGTGTAGTGCAAACATAATTGTATGATTTTATATGTACTGGGAAACCCAAAAACTCATGTAACTCACTTTATTGCAATGTTCATTCTTTTGTGGTGGTCTGGAACTAAATCAGCAATATCTTCAAGGTATGCCTGCACTGATTTATGGACAATTACTGCTAGGTTGGGCAGCTGATCTGGGACTTGGAAAGAACAAGACTGGAAGACCGATAACAAGAAGGCTTGGGATGAAGGAAGGTGGATGGATCTTTTGTAACAGGCAGAGTATGAAGACAGTTGTCCACTCAAAGGCATTCACCATGGAGGAGATATTCAATAATCAAGTTAAAAGTAAAGGTGATACTTTGACCTACATCTTTACTTTTTGTTTTATTTCTCAATTTATTCAGACTCAAGCAGGAAAGAGAGTGTTATTTGTTGGAGACCTCCTAAGAAAGTCCAAAAGTATGCAATCATATCAACCTTAAATACATATATAGAGCAAACATGTACAGCACTATGAGGAAAAATGGAGACATCCATAATCATGTGGAAAAACTCAGACCAGTACAGGTAATAAGCTTGATCTAAGTGAAAGAATACAGAAATGGCTCCCGACAATTAGACAACATACATATTTTAAGCATTCTTGAATAATTATAAAATTTTACTGTGTACTAGGCCACAAAGAAAGTTTTAAAAATGTAAAAACCAGTCTATATAATTAGACCAGATTCTTCAAGTGCAGTGCAATTAAATATGAACTTAATAACCCCAAAATAGGTAAACCTCTACCTCTTTACATTTGGACAATTTAAGCACACTTCTAAATAATCCCTAGTTCACATAAGAAATCATAATGGGTATTAGAAAGTATTTATAATAACAGCAGTGAGAATAGTAGCAATCAAATCTGTGAGACATGGCTAAGATAATAGCTAAAAGAAAATGTACAAAAGGAAGAAAGAAAATCAAAGAGCCACTGTCCACTTCAAGAAGTTAGGAAAGCAAAATAGAAGAAACTCTTCCTCCCTAAAAAGAGGAATTTTTAAAGAATTTCTAAGGTGGCCCAAATTATATGGAAAAATGAAGGGCCAAGGATAGCTTTGACAATTTTAAAGAAAAACAAGAAGGGGAGACTGATTATACCAAATGAAGATCTATAAAGCTACACATTGTATAATTAAAACAGAGTGATGTTGGTACAAGGTGAGATAAATAGACGAGAGGTCAGCAAACTATGGCTTGTGGGCCAAATCTGGCCCTCTGCCTATTTTGTAAATAAAGTTTTATTGTCACCCAGCCACTATCAGCTGCTTTCACTATAACAGCAGAGATGAGTGATTGTGACTCTATGGCTCCCAAACATGACCCTTTACAGAAAAAGTTTGCTGATCCTTGAAATAAATCAATGGATTAAAAGGCTCAGAGACAGACCAATGTGGATATAGAGCGAAATGGCATTTCAAATCAATTGAGAAAGGATAAAATATTTAACTAGTGAATTTGGAATCAATTGATTACACATATAGGAAAAGATAAAAGTAAAACACTTCCTTACACCTTACCAAAAAATAAACTCAGAATGATTAAAGACTCTAATGTAAAAAGTAAAACTCTCAACATTTTTGACCAAAATATATGTAATATCTTATGAACTTGGCAAGGGGAAGAATCCATTAAACATCAAAAGCTTAAACTATAAAGGAAAAGATTGATAAGTTTGATTGTATTAAAATGTAAAACTTCCATACAATAGAAGACTCCATAGACCAACCACACAGAGAGAGGAGAGATTTGCAATGCACAGAACAGGGTAAAGCTTACTGTCCACCATGCATAAAAAATTATAAGTCATTAAGAAAAAGACAACCCAAAAGAAAAACAGATAAAGAGTATTTCTGAATAGGCAGTTCACAGAAGAGGAAACATGAGGGAATTATAGAAAGATTTTCACCTTGTTAGTAATCAGGAAAAGGAAAATTAAAATTTCATAGCTATTGGTTTAGAAAAAAAATTAGTCAGACAACATTAAGTGTTGGCAAGAATGTGGGGGAAATCAGAAGGTTTTATTCGGTGCTGCTGTAGTATGTATCAGTGTGGCCAGTCTGAAGAACAGTGTAGCAATCCTTGGTAAGGTGACCCACAAGCCCTGTGACCCAGTCGTTCCCCCTCCAGGAAATCTCCTTTGCAGAACCTCCTGCACAAGTCCCCAAGGAAACAGGTACAAGCAGGTCCAAAGCAGCTTTGTTAGTCACAGTAAAAAATTAGAAATAATCCATTCGCCTACCTTAGGGAAATGTCCACACTGTACCCACAGTGAAGCCTGGGGGTCAAACAGGAGAGCCAGCACTGCCACGCTACAGGTGCTCAGACAGAATTGTCCCAGGACCACAAAGAAGGAGTGATCAAGTCCTCCTGAGAAAGTTGGGGTAGGGGGTGCTCATAAAAGGAAACGGCAGTATGTGTATTTGAAACGTGAACAGGCATTTGACAGGCAGAAAAAAAGACAAAACAAAGCAAAATACAGAAGGGGCGGCTCAGGCAGAGGGTGAGCAAAGGCATAAAGGCATGGGAGCTGGCCATGCAGGGTGGTAAGGTCATGATGGCGGCAGGGCAGTGCTAGGGGCTGAAGCAGGAAGGTGTGGCAGAGGCCAAACGATGAAGGACCAGCAATTGCAGGCCAGCAATTTTCAAACTTTTGGCTCTAAGATGGAAAAATTATATACTTTGAAATAATTACAGAGGACCTGAAGGATTTATACTTTGAAAAATTACAGAAGACCTGAAGGATTTTGTGTTTATGTAGATCATTTCTATTGATATGTACTATATTCAAAATTGAAACTAGAAATGTTTAATATTTTGTTAATTATTAAAAAATAATAACAATAAGGACATGACAGATTAATGTAAATAACATATTTGTATTGTCCAAAAAATATGTGAAATGTCTAATAGAAGGTATTTAATTTAGGTTTACTAGAAGGTTTAAGGTTTGATAAAATATAGCTGGATTTTCATATTTGCATTCGGTTTTTTGCAATATGTTGTCTTGGTTGAAGAATATGAAGAAAAACTTGCCTCACACAGATACATAGCTGGAAAAGGGAGAAGCCATTTTTAGAGATTTATGGATGTTCTTAGATACTACATTAAAATTGGGTAAGTGGTAGTTCTTAAAGGTTCATTGCAACGTGGAATTGGAAACCCTATTAATGAAAGTTTCAAACTCTGTTACATTAGGGTCTATTGGTCCATCTTGCACATGAATAGATCTTTTTTATTTTTACATATGTATGATTTTGTAATATCAAGCACTGGTCATTTGGAAAATATTGGCTTTCTAAGTTATATAAAAATTCCAAATGTTGGTACATCTCATTATACAAGACTCAAAACAAACCCCACATGTTTGTTAATATCACCACCAATTTCATCAGAAAGTCATTAAGAATTGGGACACTGTCATGTTCATGGAGACGGATGCATGTTTTCCAAAATTCTAATTTTTTTTGAAAGACCACATTTTATCATTGGCAACAAACACTGTGAGTAGTTTTCTTTCAAGTGACAAGCTCACTTCATTAATCGTTAAGACCAAGGCTGCCAAATACTCAAGTTGGAATAACCAGTCTGACCATCATGCTTTCAAGTAAAAATTGTGGTAAGTAGCAGGGGTTAAAACTAGCTCAGTTTGCAACTCAAATGATCACACAAAAACTTTTCCCTGAGACAACCATCAAACTTTGGCATGTAGCAGAATTGTTTATGAGTACTCTGCATTTTGACACACAGAATATTAAAAAGATGCTCATTCAAGGGCTAAGATTTAATAAAGTTAATATTTTTTACTGCTTCATAGAGACATTATTAAGTGAAACTTGCTTTTTTTTCTCCTGCAAGCGCATGGGGTGAAGAAAGCAAACACAAGGATAGTACAGTTTGGCTCTTGGCCTTGATTTGTGCTACGGCTCCTGCTGTTTTCCTGATGTGCTAAGGCTCCTGTTGCTTTTGCAACATCAGTGCAAATATCAACACAGTGACAAAGGCAAATAATGTCCTATTCCTATTATGAAAACAGTTTTGTCCTTGTGGACCCCCTAAAAGTGTCTTAGGGCCCCCATAGTATACTTTGAGATGCTACGAGAGGAGATGGAGAATACTGGGGAGGGTTATGGCCAAATCTGCAATTTAGGAAGGTTGCTCTGCCAGCAGTGTGGCCAGTGAGTTGGATGGGATCAGTCTGGAGGCTGAGAGGTGATGAGGCCCCTGGACTAGGACTGAGGCTGTAGCCCAAGGGAGCGAGGGGATAAGAAAATGATGATTCCAGGATGGCTCCCAGTTTCCATGATTGCAGGATTCGATGGGATGGAGAACTCAAGAGGAAGAGGGGCTGGGGGCAGAGCTTTGGTTATAATGACATTGAGGTGCCATCCATGGAGTGATGTCCACAAGCAGCTAATTATATGGATATTGAGATACATATTTGAGAACTAAAATCAGAGAAAGGATAAAATACTGGTGCCATGGCCCGTTTGCAGGATGGAGGATGAACACAGAACATAAAACACAAATGCAGAACACAAAGAAAAACACAGACACATGTACAAATGGTTGACTCGAGTAATAATACATCAGGTCTGTTTTATTTTTATACTCTAAAAGATTAAAGTTAGTTCCTTGTACATAACCACCCAGGCGTGGCAGCGATAGCCATAAATTCCAGAATAGCCTTAGGGATAACAGATATCCCCTGACTCAGAATTTTAAGGTGGTTGCTCTAGGCGCCAGGCATAGATAAAGGACCGAGATTAGCAAGGATGGGCAACGTGAGCCACAGGGGGCATTTCTCATCCCCAGCTTCTCTTAGGGTGACCCCCTAAGATCTTCAGCTGAACCCCAGTGGCTGTGCCTGGCTTAGGTTGCCCCTCCCTTGTGGGGTCTTACCCACCATCAACTAACCAGCCATCTTATGGGGTGTACGCAGCAATCACAGGAACAATATGTTTATCGCGTGGCTTCCAGACCTCCAATGCCATGGGGCGGGCTGCTCTTGCTAGTTGCAGCTCAGGTCCTTTGTTATGCCTCTAGGCAACACCTTTGTTTATCACAGGGAGCCTGTCCGGAAAGATTACTTTCAAATGCTCTGGGCAGAACATGTACATTACTCACTAACTTTAATTCTTAAACAAGGAAAATATATGTCAGTCCCCTACATACTGGAGGGTAAGTCTTGAGCCTAGAACGCAACCTACCTACTGTCATGCCTGTATGAATAGGTAAAGGAAGAGAAATATGTAAAGGAGACTGAGAAGGAACAATAAGAAAGATAGGGTCCAGATGCAGTCCTCATGCCTGTAATCCTAGCACTCCGGTAAGCCAAGGCAGGAGGATCGCTTGAGCCTGGGAGTTTGAGACCAGCCTGAGCAAGAGTGAGACCCCTTCTCTACCAAAAATAGAAAAAATTAGCCAGGCATAATGGCAGGTGCCTGTAGTACCAGCTACTCAGGAGCCTGAGACAGGAGGATTGCTTGAGCCCAGGAGTTTGAGGTTCCTGTGACCTAGGCTGATGCCACAGCACTCTATTCAGGGTGACAGAGCAAGACTCTGAGAAAGAAAGGAAAGAAAGAAAGAAAGAAAGAAAGAAAGAAAGAAAGAAAGAAAGAAAGAAAGAAAGGAGGGAGGGAGGGAGGGAGGGAGGGAGGGAGGGAAGAAGAAAGAAAGAAAGAAAGAAAGAAAGAAAGAAAGAAAGAAAGAAAGAAAGAAAGAAAGAAAGAAAGAAAGAAAGAAAGAAAGAAAGAAAGAAAGAAAAGAGGAGAACCAGAGGATATTGGTGTCATGGAATGCAAGAATGTTTCCAAAAGATGAGGTTCAAGATGGCAAATGCTACAGGGATATAAGAGCTGAAAGGAGTCCATGAAAACGTAACCTCCAAGAAGCCTTCATACCACTCTGTCCCCATGGCTGGACAGTACCTGGTTCAGAGTAGATATTAATACATGCAAATCTTTTTTTATTATAGCACCACCTTTTATTAAAATATATTAATATGCATACTACTAATTAGTGTACCAACACACAGCTTGGTCAATGGATCACAGTGTTTGCAAAACACATATTTCCATACATTAACGACTTCAATTATTAAAGCAGAGAGTCATCAGCTGATACATGCAAATCTTTTTTTTTTTTTTTTTTGAGACAGAGTCTTGCTTTGTTGCCCAGGCTAGAGTGAGTGCCATGGCGTCAGCCTAGCTCACAGCAACCTCAAACTCCTGGGCTCAAGCAATCCTCCTGCCTCAGCCTCCCGAGTAGCTGGGACTACAGGCATGCACCACCATGCCCGGCTAATTTTTTCTATATATATAAATTAGTTGGCCAATTAATTTCTTTCTAATTTTATAGTAGAGACGGGGTCTCGCTCTTGCTCAGGCTGGTTTCGAACTCCTGACCTCGAGCTATCCGCCCGCCTCAGCCTCCCAGAGTGCTAGGATTATAGGCATGAGCCACCGCACCCGGCCTTGCAAATCTTGTTGAATGAATAAATGAGTCCATTGGAACTGGCCATTGAGGGCATGGGTAACCTTTGTCACAGTGGTTCTGTGGAGTATAGACACAAGCCTGGCAGCTGTGTATGGGAAAATGCACCAGTGGAGAGGTGAGTGTACTTTTTTTTAAGAAAAAAGGAATTTGGTTATCAAGGGAAGGAAAGAGATAAAAAGAGAGCTTACAATTTTAATAGCATGAGGGAGAGCTTATTTAGCTTTATTTAATATTTAGTTAGGTTGATTTTTTTTCATAATAAAAGAGACTTTTAAGTATGTTTTATAATCTCTGGGAAAGGAGCAAGTAGAAAAAAAAAGATCAACAATTATGATGAATTCTAATCCTGTTGTTCACAGCTCCCTGTCTTCTTAACCTCCTTAGTCCCCAAAGCTACAAATGGATTAAAGAAACAGAGACTCTCCCTGACCCAAAGGGTACTTCTGGCAAACTTTTGGCTGGCCGATCGCCCACAGGAAGGCACTACTGATAAATTATGCCCCCTCCTGTCCCCTTCTGTCCTAGCATCAGACAGTAATTTAAGCTTTCATAAATTGTAATTACAGTCTTCCAAATCGTGGGCCTCTCCAGCATTACCCAAGATGCAGCTCCAAGGTCTAACATAATGGGTCCAGCCACAGGTGCTACTTTCAGTTCTTTGGAGGTGCCTTCTTCTCTCTCACCCCCTGGCTTCCCAGCCTGCAGCAGTCTGCCCTCCATCTCTGGGGACCACGTGCTCCTCACCCTTGAGCTCTTGCTGTAGAGCTCCTTCTCCTTCTCCACTCCCAGCTTCCCCTGTCATCACACTCATCCCACTGGATTGCAAATTCCTACTCACAACCCTTCCTCCCACTAGTCTAGAAGCTCTGTGGAGGGAGACACCAAGTCTTGTTCTCTGTGTGTCCCCAGTACCTAGCACACAGTAAGGCTCACTAAAGCTGTGTTGCATGAATGAACGAACAATGGGTGTATTCCAAACCCCTTTTCATCCTGATCCTCTTCATGGAGAAAGAAAACCCAGGCCAAGCAGCAGACTCAGAGAGAGAATCCAGAGAGCTGCTTTAGGTTGCACACAGCGCCCCTGCAGAGCTCAGTTTTCTCCAGCTGCCAACTCAGGCTGCACACGGCCTGCAGACTTGGAGGCAGCAGGGACTACATCATAATAACCATCTATTAAACTTCAAAGGGAGAAAAATTAAAAACATGAATGGAGCTAATTGCTGGCTGCCACAAATTGGTTCCTGGGCATTATAAATGGTTTTAATAGTTGGTCTAGATACTACTACGATAGGTCGGTGCCATATAAAACTACAAACACAGAGAGATGTGGCGATAACTGAGATAGGCTATGGCCTCACCAGTGACAGGTCCACAGCCTAAGGGGAAGAACTGTACCTGTTCTGTGTGCTTGGTATAATTATCGGTCACAAAGTAGCCAAAAATGACTCTTGTTCAATAATTACATAACCTAAAGACATGGAGACTAGGTGAAGCAAACCAAAGGATTATGGACTGTCCTGGCTAGGAGACAGGGTGCCTAGGGGCCAGATCAGACTCTGAAGCAACCAGCTGTGTGCCCACAGGCCAGTCACCTGTCTCCATTACCCAGTGAGGCCAGATACAATACAGTTGGCCCTCCTTGGGTTCCACATCCATGCATTCAACCAATCTTAGATTGAAAATACTCAAAAAAAATTGTGTCTGTAATGAACATGTACAGACATTTTTTTCTTATCATCGTTTCCTAAGCAATACAGTATTTTTTTTTTTATTTTTAGAGATAGGATCTCACTATGTTGCCCAGGGTGGTCTTGAACTCCTGGCCTCAAGTGATCTCCCACCTTAGCTTCCCAGTGCTGGGATTACAGGCGTGAACCACCACACCCAGCTAACAATACAGTATTAGCAACTATTTACATAGCATTTACATTGTATCAGGCATTGTAAGTACTCTAGAGATGATTTAAAGTATATGGAGAAAGTGCCTAAGTTATATGCAAGTACTATGCCATTTTATATCACAGGCTTGAACATCTGTGGATTTTGGTATCTGCAAAAGATCCTGAAAGCAATCCCCCACGGATACTGAGGGATGACTGTACTTGGGCTCATGCATTCACCTGTTCGTTTATTCAATACACATTGATTAAGCACCTACCAAATTCCTGGCACAACGCTAGGCACTGGGGACACTGCGCGATTACAGCCCGCATATGGGTCGTGCCAAAGAGCACCATGTGCAGTGATGCTGAGGCACGCATAGGGGCTTTGGGGGACAAGAGGGAGAGAAGGAGACTCAGCTGGGAGAAAGCAGGTGACGTTTCCAGAGGGGAGATCTCTGAGTTGGGCTTTAAATGATAAATAGGAGTTTGTCAGACAAAGGAGAAGGCAATGCCAGCCAAAAGAACAAGAATAGGTTATTAAAGATACATAAAAAGGAAATGTATAGGAAACAGAGTGTTAGGAGAGTGTGGGTGGACCCTGAGGGACCTGTTGGGGTCAGTCAGTGAGGCCGGGGAAGCTCCTGAGCATTCTCTTGTAGCCAAGAGGGCAGTGGCACTCAAACTTCAGCACGCAGCACTACGTGGAGGGCGTGGTAAAGCTCAGATGGCTGGGCCCTTCCCCCAGAAGGATCTGCATCTCCAGTAAGTTCCCAGGTGATGCTGCTGCTAATGTTGGACCACATTCAAGGAGCCACTGTACTAAGAAGTCACCCCTTCTTGTGCTTTTATGTCCACGTCTGTTGAAGAAAGCAGTTGGCACACACACAGCAGAGTGGAAGGGCAGAGAGGCATCCAAGAGGTTTGTAGAGGCTCCTAGAAATAAAACTCGCACCAACTTTCATAACTCACAAGTTTTCAATTCATCTTAAGCCTTTATGTTTACTTCCTTTCTTTAGTGTTACTGGTGCCTGGGAAAGGAGCATGATAGAATATGTCCAGGTGGAAGGAGAAGGCTAGTGTTGATTCCAATTTCACCGTTGGGCTTTTGGTCTTATTTCTAATAACTTTTTAGAAGATTTCTAAATTAAAATAGATCAGGGTTTATAAATCCTACAATTAGGGATTTCTCCTCAATATCAAATAAAAAATCCTTCTGGAGCCTTTAGGAACTTCCTGGTTTCTCTGTGGAACATTTGCACTACTGTCTACAACCCAGAAACAGGCAGTATGGATCAGGCTCAGACCAAACACACCTAATCCCTTCAAACGAGTAAGTGTCTAGCCAGTTCCAGGAGACCTTTTCTTAACCTTGGTGCAACTCTCCACCTCCAGGATATTGCCGGGCCAAGTTTCAAGAGCTCCTTCGGCTAAATATGATTGAAGTTTTCCTTTCATCAGGAAGGGTGCTCAGAGGACGTAACACGTCCTCCTGGCTGTGTTGGCAGGCGCGCCCTGGAACGGCAAGCTATCAGCTTACCCACAAGTGAACGCTTACCCGGGTGGCGTGGTTAATCGCAGCAGCTTCACCATGGTAAAAGAAAAGCAACATCCTTTCCATCTTGTCCCAAGGAAAAGAAAGGAGACATCTACCAATTTGTAAGAGAGTAATTTCCTAATTACCCCATGAAGTTTGTTATTTCTGGAAGGTCCTTTGATCAGGCTGAGAAGGGTGAAATCTGATCCCTCCTTTTGAGATAAAAAGTGTTATTGCCAGGGCTAGGTTTTCAAGTGTCTGCCTCCACAGCTGAAGGGAGAACTGGCTAATCTCCTCCATGTAGCTGTGGAGGCAGCAGTGGCCTGTGGAGGAGAAGGTCTCCAGGCAGAAAGGCCAGGGCTGGCGTATTTCAGCTTGGTTAAAACCTGATTGTTTAACTACTTGGAAAACCTTCCTCCTGAGTGAGAGGAGGCCCTGGCAGAATACATGACTCATAGCAAATTAACTTCGAAGCATTTTAGAAATGAAGCTTGCCTCAATTTTTAGCAACCATTAAATTCCCCTCAAGCCATTTTGTGCAAAAAGGAGGGGTGTTCTGATAGTGATTATCAAACCCTAACCAATCTCCAGCCACACTTGGGGCACTCCCAGTGCGCTAGTTGGGAAAAGAAACTAACATTTCTTTAGGACACACCTTGTGTTCTAGCACTTTTCCACCTCCCGTAACCCAGACTCTTCACAACACTCCTGTGTGGACAGCGTGATAGCTGCTATTTTATTTATTTTTATTTATTTATTTATTTATTTATTTTTGGAGACAGAGTCTCTGTTGCTAGGGCTAGAGTGCAGTGGTGTCATCATAGCTCACTGCAACCTCCAACTTCTGGGTTCAAGGGATCCTCTTGCCCCAGCCTCCTCAGCAGCTGGGACTACACGTAGGCAGCACCATACCTGGGTAATTTTCCATGTTTCGTAGAGACAAGGGTCTGGCTATGTTGATCGGGCTGATCTCAAACTCCTTGCCTCAAGTGATCCTCCTGCCTTGGCCTCCCAAGATGCTAAGATTACAGGCGTGCGCCACCACGCCCAGGGAAACCTGCTGTTTTAAAGTGGGAAAACTGAAGCTCAAAGTCTACATTCCCAAATTGAGGAGCTGAGGAAGACTGCTCAGTCTCACCCCACCATCCCACATCCTCTCAGAAGGAGGAGGCCATCTCGGTAGCTCTCTATTTGCTGTCTTCCCCTCTCTGAGAGCGGCGGGCTAGCTGGCGGGAGACGGCGGGACAGACAGGCAAAGAGGAGAAGGTATATGGGCAGGAGTGGGGAAACTTGGTGCCGCCTGGATGTAGGGGAGGGCTGGCACCAAGAAGTCCTCTCTCCACTTTCTCCAGTTCCAGAAGGGTCCCCTCCACTCCGGAACCCATTCATTAACGCAACAGCTATTTATTAAGCACCTCCCGTATACCAGGTGCCCTAAGGGGCACTGGGGATGCCTGTGGACAAACAAACACCCCTCCCCTAAGTACCTTACATTCTAGAGCTTTCTATGCACCCGCCTCGGACAGTGCTCCGGTGGCGTAGAATTCTCCAAGAGGGTGCCCTACCAGTTCCTGTTGACACACGCGCGCGCGGACACACGCGCGCTCTTAGACGGCTGCGGTCGCGTGCACGCGCGCGCACTGCCCGGGTCTCGCAAGCCCCTCTCACGCCCACGCTCACACGTGCGCGCACACACCGACACGCACTCGCTCACAACGCGCGCTCACACGCGCCCGCGCAGGGCACACCCGCACGTGCACACACGCAAGCACGCACGCGCACTGCGCGTCTCGCACCCCCATCCCCAGCCAAGCGTGCGGTGCCGGGTTCAGCGCGGGGGTCCCCGACTGCCGCTGCATGGCGCGCCAGGAGCGGCCCCTGCAGCGCCGCGACGCCCCAGGGGAGGAAGGAGGCTGCGGGAGCCCCAGGAGCCAGAGTCCCAGGGGTCAGCCCGCCCGCGCTCCCGCCGCGCACGGCAGGGCTCTCTGCAGACGCGGCGCGGTCCCCTAGCCCTGCGCTCCTCGTCCCTGAGCTTGCGTGCACCGGCGTAGCACACCGCGGGCTCCCTCACAGCCACCGGCGTCACTGCCTCTTCGCCCTACAGAGCCGCCCAGGCGTCCCCTCCCACACCCGGCCTCACTGGGCTCACTCCCTCCTTCTCTGACTATTTCTGGGCCCAGACTGAAGGGAGCGGGAGGGGAGGTGCCTGCGCCCGCCCGCCGTGGTGTTGGGCAAGGCACCGGTGGAAAACAATTAGAGCTCTTTGGAAACTGCCTCAGCCCAAGGTCTGTGGCAGAAACTTGGACTCGGTGGCCTGAAACCAGGCTGAGGAGCACGGTCAGGCAGTGTGGGCCTGTCCCTCAGGGCTGACTGATTAGGCACTCCTTCCTCCCAAAGCATTTGCAGTAGGGCGTTTGTTTCCAACCCTAGCAACCGCACCGCCTTCTCACAAACAAGGCCCCTAAGCGGAGCTGGGCCAAGGCTCGAGCTTTCTCAGGCCAGCCTCTCCCCTCCCCCCTGCTGTCTCAAGGGGGGCAGCTCCCTGCCAGCCCACCGTTGTTCCTTGGGCCAGTCAGCACTTCGAGTTCTCCGGGGCCATTCCTGCCTCCCAGGCCTCTCAAGGAGGAGAGAGAAAGAGTGGCGAGGCGAGGAGCGCGCCCCCACCCCCGTAGGACAGCCGACTCCATCCAGAAAGCCCTAGCTCTGAAGGGCCCCTGTCTAGTTGGATGGAGGCCCCCCAAAGTCAGGGTGCAGGCAAGCTTTCTGGGCGGGTGGGCCTGCGCCAGTCTCCTCTGGCACCTCTTGTGAATCAGAGTCAGCAGCAAGACTCACATGGGGTCTGGTTCTTCCTCCCTGGGAGGCTACAAGAGAAAGCTATATTTATCCTCACGGAAAACTTACTTGAAGGGGTGGAGATGCAAAGCGACTCCCACTGTTTGGAAGGAGAGGTGGACGCTGGCTCCTGGGAGAGCTGGAGCACGTTTCTTCTCTGTGTGCACCTGAGTAGAGCTGAGGGGATTTGAAGGGAGACTTGCTCTCTTACCTGCTAGCACTGCTAGCACTGCCCCAGGGAGCCTGCATATATCACCTTTTTAATTCTCAGAGTGTCTCTGCTAGACGTGTATTACCATCCCCGTTTTACAGGTGAGGAGACTGAGTTTCAGAGTTGCCAGAGTTCCTGCATAGCTGTAAATGTGGGAGGCGGAATAGGAAGAACTAGACTAGATCACCTTCAACTAGTTTTACTGCCAATAGGAATTCTTTTTCCTGGTTCTTGAAACACAGTGGATAAGGTTGGGAATTAGGGTGCCTTCCTTCCACTCCAGCCTCTGCCCTATGGAGGGTCTTTGTTCTTTTCTGACCCCTAGATTCTCTCACATAGCTCCTCCCTGCCACTCCCTTCCCACCGGTGCACCCCTACACACCTATCAAGGCCCGGCAAACAAGCCTCTTCCCGAGGAGCCTTCCTTGCCCACTCCAGCTTTCGGCCATCTCCCTCTACACTCTAACATTTAGAGTCTATGCCTTAAAATTGAACGGTTCATGACATTAGTGTCTTTTATGACTCTCTCATTGCTTCTGTTTTCACTGGTCTCATTCCTTCAGCCAGGCTGATCTCTGCCAGGGCAGGGACCATGCTTAGACACTTCCCTGGGAGAGACCCCGCTGTTTCCAGCATGGTGCTGGCCACGAAGTCCCACTCAGTAACTCTTGTTTGGCTAATTGGTCAGACATTCTAAACCTGGCCAAATGTGGGCCAAGGGGCTTCTGCTATAACATCGAGGGGTGATATTATTATATCAGTCTTTCAGCCATTAATTGGCTAACAGCAACTCCCCCTCACTGGGGGTCTTGCCCGCCTGGTTTCTCCAGACTGTCAAGAAGGATTGCCCTGGATTAGCTGAGAGAGAGAGACAGAGCTTAATTGTAGTCTCTGTTCACACTAAGGCACCAGGACTACTTAGACCAGGCAATGCTTCTTTAAAAATGCCTATGTTATGTGATGATTAAGGATAAATAAGTGAAATGTAAACAGTTACGTATGTAACAGAAAAGATCTAGTCTAAAATAGAAATAAAACCTAAAGGTGAAGGATTGCTTTTTGGAGAAGTATTTCTGTGTTTCCTACTGAAAGTTCGAGGCTCTTCAAATATGTCATCTAAGGTCAAGGCTTTTTCCTATTACCTGCTCAGCATATGTGAGTGGCCATTCCTTACCTTTGTAGCTTATAACAAGTTTGCATATCCATCATCTCATGTACCTCTTGCAAAACTTCGAAAGGGAATAACACTAACAACAATAACAATGTTAATTTAAAATGTTGGCTTTTATTAAATACTAGGCACCATCCTAAGGACTTTACATATGTTAACTGATGTGTTTATTACCATTTTACAGATGCAGAAACTGAGGCACTGAGAGTAATGGCATTAGACCATACAACCTTCCAAGTGGTAAAGCCTGTATTTGAACCAGGTCCCTGACCTACAAGCTGGCAGATGTAGGGACAACTACCAGGCCCCCTTGCCTCATGCGTGTGGCTGCATACAGTGCTCACTTAACTCAGTCCTTCCAGGAAGCCCCTTTCACGCTGCCTCTTTCCTTGGAAAGGTTCAGTTACTGGCTTGGTATTCTGGACTCCAGGGCAGGGAGAGTAAAGAACTGGGCTTGGAATGAGACCACTGAGCTCGACAGCCTGCTCTGCCACTTGCTAGCCAGGAAAATTTCTTTATCTGCAGTTTAGGAATGATGATCCTAAAATATCTGACAGGGCTGCTGTAAGGATCCAATGAGATTGTAAATATAAAGCACTTATAATATTAATAGAATTTCCCTTCCCTTTCCCCTTAAGTTCCGGGGGAGCAACTTACATATGGCCATGGGGCTTACTGCAGCTAACTGACATGGTTACCCGGTGGGCACACTCCGGAATGTAAGGAGCAGGGCTCTCTGAAAGGAGAGCTCACTGCTGTTACCTCTGGGGAGGGGGCCTGTCTTCATACCGGAAGTAAGAATTCACAAAGTACGTCTTGGGTGGGAGAGAGAGCTCTGGCACCTTGGCCTTTCTCTCAAGCCTAGACCTTGAGGCCTCTAGACAGGCTGTGGGGTGTCCCCTTGGGGACAGGTGGGGCTGGGCGGAGAGGCCTCTCTCTGTGGCCACATGGTGCAGAGGTCGCCCTGAGGGTTCCTTGCAGGTTGCTCTCTGGCTGTTAGTCCCCACTTGAGTTACACCGTGACTCCAGCCTGCTCTCAGCTGTGCCACTGAGGACGGCAGGGGATCCAATCTGGGCCTTTCGGCTAAATAAGAACAGCAGTGCGTGCCAGCCAGCCGGGCATGGTGGCGCAGCCTATGTGGGTGGGAATGTCCCCAAGGCAGAGGGGAACCAAAAGCAGATGGAAGAGGTACATCCACCCAAGTGCAGATCCTCCCTCCCCGCCAGCGCTCCTGTGTCAGCACACAGCTGCATTCCGGGTCTCACTGAAGGGCTCTTAAATGCCGAGAGCTCCACGGGAGGAAGATGCCTGGGCCCTGAGTAAGGAAACTGACATGAACACCCACCTTCTGCCAGGTAGGGCTGCTAGGAGCTTCATGGGCATTTTCTCGCCTGATCTTCACAATGACCTACAAGGTGCTAGGACCCCCTGTCACGTTTGGGGAAACTTGGCCCTTGGAAACGTCAGCTGGTTCACTCCAGGGGCCCAGTTAGTGTGTGGCTGAGCCAGGTCTGTGGGACTCACCTGCCTGTGCTGTCTCCACACTCTGTGCAGCTGACCTGGGACAGCCTAGCCTCCTGTGGCTCTTTGTTTTTCTTTGGGAGAAGGGAGGCAATGTTTATTTCACTGGCTGCATGGTGAGATCTTTATCGCCCTCACAAAGCACGTATTAAATCCTAATTGCACACGGCACTGCGCGCAGCACTGCGTTGTTTTGTACACAGAAATAATTAAGAAAAGTGCACAGACAGGGTCTCTGCCCTCTGGGAACACCGGATCCCTAGCACATGAAGGTGGGCTCAAGCGCCATCTGCGGCCCCGTTTTCTGGGCCACATCACAGCCAAGACTGCACCGCTGTCCTTAGCAAGAGCATGTCTGGCCGGAGGGACAAACGGGCATGGAGGTGTGGGAGCGTCTTCCCAAATCGCCCCCTCTGCTGGGAAGTGCCACAGAGGGGTTAAGGCTTGGGGGTAGGTAGAGGTGGGCTGGAAGCCTTCTTGTGACCTGTGTGACCTTGGCCCAGCTCCTCGCTTTCTCACAGGCGTGCCGCGTGTGTTCAGTGAGATAATACACGGAGAGCACTGGCACCACGCCCAGCATACTGTCAGTTCTCAATCACTGCTAGCTACTACTACAGCAGCTGGACAGGCGGCTTGTCCCCGAAATGGATTTAGGGATGAGGGACAGGTTTGTGCTTAAGCAGTGCTGGGAAGAGGACTGCTGGTGGCATGGTGGAGCCCCCTTCACTGCCGCGCTGCGCTGTGGCTGCAGCAAGGCTGCCGGCCTTTGCTTTCCTCGCCCTCGCATTTCCCGAGTTGACCCGGGCTTGGCCTTTGTGGAGCAAATAATCCTCAAGGGTCTGACTCTGAGTCGTTGGTCTTTAGTTCTTTACTCCAGAGAGGTGTGTAGCTTTCCTGAGGCAAAGGACTTGAAGGAGCCATGAAAAATACAGGAGACTAGAAGACTTAGTGAACTGCACACAATAGGAACTCAATAAATGCTAACCGACGGGGGTCCTTGGGGCCCTGGTCTTCCCAGGCCTGCAGAGGCGGCTGCTGTCCTCACAGCACTTGCCCCAGCGGGGACTGGCAGCCCCGCAGCCGCGTGGGGAGATGTGGGCTGTGCGGACGGCGCTCCTGCGCGCCCCGCGGGCACCCTTGCCGCCCACAGCCTGACGGGGACAGAGGAGCCTCGGTGACACAAGGGCACACGCTGCAGAAATCTCTTTTGTTTCTTCTTGGCAAGGCCCTGTGAGACACGGCCTTCATGCTTCATGGCCCGTCAGGGGGAAAAACTCTGCAGCACTAAGGGAGAAAAAGATTAAACCAATAATAAACCGAATGCAAACATCCCGGCCTCCCTCCCCCGCCCCAGGCCGCGCCTGACACAGCGAGCTGTCTTCTACTCCAGGAGGCCCTGGCACACCGTCCTGAACAAGACAATGCTTGATTGTTCCCCCCTCCCGTGGTGGCAAACGATGGGCTGCAGCAGCCCGAGAAGAGGGAAGGAGCGAGCTGCTGTTCTCGTGGGACCAGCTCTGGGGCTGTCAAAACACGCCTGCGACAGGGGCGGGCAGGGGGCGGCCGGCTCCCAGATTAGCGCCACTGCCCAACCTGCTCGCAGGGTTTCGCCCTTTTAGCAGAGTTCCTGGCAGCTGTGACCACTTAAAGGGCTTTTGCTTCCATTAAACAGGAGAGTCACTAAGTCACGGGCTTAATGCAGCTCTAAAGGGCCTGGTAGTCATTCCCCGGTGAAAAGTGCCAATTCATTGCTTGGTAGGTAAACCTGGAGATTCACAGTCAGAGGTGAGTTTCTCTAGCGGTAGGGATTGGTGGCTGACCCCAGCATGACCTCGTGCTAAAAAGCAGTCTTGGGAGAGTCAGAGACGCCAGCACTTGCATGGGTGAGACATGTCCTCGAGGTACGCAACATACAAGGAGCTGGGAGGTTGGTGTCCCAGGTTCTCAGCGGGTGCTCAGTCTGTTCAGGCCTGAAAGGTGCAGAAAGATCTCTTATCAATGTTAGGGCTTACCAGTTGGTCGCAGGCTGAAGGCTGAGACATTTTGTGTCACCCCAACCAAAGTTTCCTTCCTACTGAATCGGACAATGGCTACTGGGGGCTGGGACTAAGGAGTTAGTTCTCCTGTCCCTGCTTGAAACTAGGGATGGTGTCCCTTTCTTCTTTGAACAGTGCCTCCTGGCACAGTGCCTGTAGAATATGTATAGAAAGGAGCGGGGCAAGTGGTGACCCTGGGGTTCACCTACATTGTCCTCTCCCATATGGGACCCCCCGGACCCCCAGAAGCTGGGCCACCAGAACACCATGACTGCTCACGAGGGCAAAGTGAGGACTGACTTCTGGGGATACTCATTGGCTTTTTAAAGCTTTCATTCAATCTAACTCAAAACTAAGTGATGTGAGCAGGGGAGGTATTACTACCCCCATTCTATCGATGGAGAAACTGAGGTTCAGAAATGTTAAGTGACACCTAAGCAAGCATCTAAAACCCCAGGACTTTTGATTCCTGGCCTGGTGCCCTGACCATGTCAACCCACACGCTCTCTCCGACGTGGCTGCAGGACTCAAGGACCCAACTTCTAACCTGGTCTCTGTCCACCTTGCCAGTGTCCCCTTCATGCTTGTCAGGACGCAGCCAGGATGCCCCTCACTAGAGGTATGGCACTGGAAGGCAAGAGGAAAGAGGCAAGAAGAAAGAGGAAACAACCCTGCCCATTTCACTGAGATCAGAAAGCAGCTATGAGAATGAAAAAGTTTGGAGCTGGTATCTCTCCCGACAAGGGGGAGGCTCCTTGCATGCCCCATCTGCTCAGCAGCCTCACTCTGCTGGGGCTGGATGGGAGGGGTTGACAGCACCTGCGCGGGAGCGAGAGCCTGGAGGCTGTGGGGACCGGGGTAGGACGTGGCTCACTGTAACGCGGCTGGGACATGCAGCCTCACGCTGTCCAGTGGCTGTCCGGCGCTCTGGAAGCCCCACTCCTTACAAGAACTCCGATGGGCTCTATGATCCAGGGCTAACGAGGTTTGACCCCGCTGGAAGACCTGGGGTAACTGACAGTCAGGCTTATCCTGTGTGGGATTACTCGGCCTGTAAAGGTTCTCTTTATTTGTTAAGGGAGGGGCAGATCCATATCCCATCTGTTGACACCTGGATGGCGGAGGAGAGGGAGCTGCACCTCCTTGCCCATCAGCGCCTTGGCTGTGGTGCTCCCACCAAGCTGACGAGGCGCATGGGAGGAACACCTGGTGGGTGGGTGCCGGGAGAGCCTCCCACTGGCAGCTGCCCTGCCAAGAGCGATGATCAATGATCGTGGAATGGACAGCCCAGGCAAGAACCCGAGAACACAGCTCCAAACACGTTTCCCTCCAGCACGTGCCCCAGAGTGGGCCTGACCTTGTCAGTCCCAGAAACTGCCCCCCAAGAGTCTCGCAGGCTCCCCAGCATTTCTTTTCATGGCCATGTTAGTTTTGGCTTCAAGACCAAATGAGTAGAAGACTCAGGAGGTTTTGAATCTTCAATTACAGGTCTGAACAGAGCACACCCACCCTTCGACCGTGGTGTCTTCGTGCCACTTGAGTTCAGAGGGCAGGGGAGCAGAGGGGAGGAGCTACCCAATGCTTTAGTGGGGGCGACTGACTTGGTTTCAGGGTGGTGTCAGAGAACAGGGGATTATTGGAAGAACCACTGGCATTTGGAAAGTGCTTCAGATGCACGGGCCCCAGTCCTTGCTCCAGCATGAACCAACTGTGTGACCTTGAGCAACTGAGCTGGCCTTTCTGGAGCTCCATTTCCTCACCAGGAGACAGAAGAAATTGGGTTGATGCTGTCCCAGGGCCCCTTCCAGCCCAGCATTTTATGATCATACAAGTACTAATCTCAGTACTAAAGTCCCTTATTTACAAAGAAAATGCTACTGGCACACCTCAGATAGGACATGTGCTTTGAGTTGTTTTTCCTGCTGTGCTGTGAGGCTCTCAGTGCTCCACCCCATGCCTGCCCATCCCTTTGCCTGCCATAGTGTCCACGCCAGCAGCCTTGCCCCGTGGCCTCTGCCGTCCTCTGGAGCCCCTGCAGGGTGTGTCCGATGGCCACAGTAGGGTAGGAGCTCTAGGGCTCAATTTCGACCTCAGGATCTGACTTGCTGGGTGGTTGCAGGCAAGATGTAGCTTCTTGAGCCTTGTCAACCAAATGGGATACATGAGCACCCTGGGAAGGCACTCTGGGAGGCTTTGTGAAGGCAGCAAGAGGAGCATGAAGCAGCCTCATTGTGGAGGCTGAGCATCTAAATCCCAGCGCCTTTGGGAGCCAGTGGACCTTCACTAATGGGCTACGCACTCAGTGGCAGTGTTGGTTTCCCGGTTTACATGGAACTAAGGCCTCCTGGCAGATGCTGGGTGACCTGTTCACATGCATTGTGCACTTGGATCAAGACACTCTCTTTTTGGATTAGTTCTGAGCCTGGTTTTAAAGGATGTTGCTGGGATGGTGAATGGTTTTGCAATGCGTTTCAGCAAGCTCTTTACAACCTCACTCGTCAGGCCTTGGGGAACTAGGCTTACTTCAGCCAGCTGGGCTTGGGTGCCACGCTGGAGGCTGCTGAGTCACACGGGCAGAGGCCCGTTACCTGCCAGACATGGCTTTTCTGGATCCACCTTTCCGGTGTGATGAACCCATAGGATTAATCTGAGCAGTCCTCCCTCCTCTCCTATCTTCACTCCCTCCTACCCATGCCCTCACCTGCAGCTTTTGCTCCTCAGGTTGGAGCTCCTGAGTGGAAAGGGAAGGGCAGTTGCCATCTCAGACTCCAAGAGCTTCTCCCTGAGACAAGCCAGGCGATGCGCTGATAACCGAGGGATGCAGGGGCCTCACTTTGCAAGAGTCCCTCAAGTGGACGTGGGAGCAAACAGAGAGTGTCCTTCAGAACCATTCGGAACCTCTGCGTGTTCCGAAACCACCCATACCTCAGGCCTCGATGGCGCTGAGCGTCTATTTCCCCTGGCCAGAATCCTCTTCCCTCCTCACCTGCCTGGCTCGTTCTTATCTATCCTTTCAGACTCACTCTTCCAGGAAGCCAGTCATTTATTTGATGAGTATGAAGCACCTGCTATGCACCAGGCACTATTCTAGAAGTTGGGATACAACAGTGAACAAAATAGCCCCAGATCCCAGCCTTCATGGAGATTACAATGAGGTGGGGTAGGCAGACCACAGAAGAACATAAATATCTGAGATGTCAGGTGACCAAAATGAAGCCAATTGAGAGAACAATGAGGAAAGGAGTGAAGTTTTGGTCAAGGAAGGCCTCCCTGAGGCAGCAACATGTAAGCAGGACCCAAATAAAATTGGAGAGTAACCTTCTTAAATATCTGAGCACTTCAGGTAGCAGAGACAGTAAGTGCAAAGGCCCTGAGACAGAAATGGGTTTGTATTTAGGGGAATCAAGGAAGCTGGTGGAGCTAGAGATCAGAGAGTGAAGGAAACAGTAGTACCGTGGTTACCCCAAAATAAGACCTACCCATAAAATAAGCCCTAGCAGGATTTCTAAGGATTTATGCAATATAAACCCTACCCCGAAAATAAGACCTAGTGATGGGCGTGGCTACACATTGTATCTGCACAACCCATACATTTGGTCTCGGAGCAGTAAAGAAGACAAGCAGCCCTTCTCATCTGCACCAGGAGACCTTTAGAGCTCCACGTGAGAGATCGGGGCCAATGGTTCTAAAGGAAATAGAGTCGCAAGAAATTCAGGATGGAATTCGGGGTTTGGAGAGTTATGATGATGTTCCAGAAGAAGACAACTTCACTATATTTGAATAAATGTAGATCGTTGTACCATAATTAAAAAAAAACACATTCCCTGAAAATAAGCCCTAGGGAGTCTTCTTGAGGAAAACTAAATATAAGACCCTGTCTTATTTTCAGGGAAGCACGGTAAGTGAAACGGTCAGACAGGTGATGGAAGCAAGATCCCACAGGGCTTTGTGGACCCCTGTAAGGACTTTGACTTTCACTGGGAAGCCACTGAATGTTTGTTCACAGAGGAGTGGCATAATCAGACTCAGACTCAGGGGTCACCAGGATCCCTCTGCCTTATGCAAACTAGACTGCAGGGTACAAGAGTGGAAGCAAAGGTCAGTGTGGAGGCAATTTCGGTCATCCAGGCTAAAGAAGATCGTGTCTTAGACCAGGGCAGTAGCTATGGAGATGAAGACGAGTGGTCCAAATCTGGAAATATTTTGAAGGTGGAGCCAACAGGATTTCCTAAAAGATGTAGGAGCAATTGAGGAGTCAAGTGTTTGGTCCAGGTGATCCGAGAATGGAGCTTCATCAGCTGAGATGAGGAAGGTCTGGGAGAAGCAGGTTTGGTGGGATGGGAAAGACCAGGAGTTCGGTTTAAACAGTTAGGTTTGAAATGCCTGTTAGATGATGAGTGGACATATAGAGTGGGCAGTAGGCCAGCCAGTCTGGCATTCGGGGTGCTCATACCTGAGATGTTATCCGGGGTGTTGGTATTAGTTGCTATCAAGTATGGCTGGTAGGTCCAGTGGTAGGGATGGACCACTGAATCTGGCAGCACAGAGGCCATTGGTGGCCTTGTCAAGGGAAGTTTGAGAAGTTCAAGAGAGAACTGAAGAAGAGAAATGAGAGATAGTTCACATAAACAACTCTTCTGAGGAATTTCACTGGAAAGGTGATTAGAGCAGTGGGTCACGAAATGGAGGAAAATGTGGGTCAAGTCTGTTGTTTAAACTGAATTGACTTGTTAATCAGTTAAGAAACCATGGAGGACATTGCCACATATGTTGAGAGCTTAGCCCAGAGCCAGGAGAGGAGATTGAGAGAAGCTTGTTTTAATCCTCCCCACTAGCTCTGCTCAGGAACCCTCACCAGTTCTGCCTTCTGTTCCTCACTAAATGGCAAGGGGTGTGGCCATTTTTATTTCAGAATCTTCTGCAGACTTCTAGTCTCTCAGGTATGTAGCAGACCAAGGAGACCCCCACCATTTCATATCCAGTGCCTACCTACCGTGCCGTGTTGGCGCTTTTCTAGAAGACTGGCATTTAGCTACATAAATCGTTGATAATGCCTGACTGGTGTGTTATAAGGTAATCTCGTGACTATGTGGTGATGCGACTTATCACTTCCATGGCAGGCACAATATGGTTCATACATTTTTACAACACTTAATCAATAAGAATGGTGCATCAAGGAACTAAAGTCTTTAGATTCCTGGAGGTTAGTGCAAGAACCTCCAGGTTCTTGATCTTTCTATGAATATTCGAACAATGGCTAACATTCTCATAAGTGTAATAGAGCATGCATCTCCTAGACGACAAGACTTCCATTCTCAGGGAAGATGAGGTATCTATACCTAACACTACATATAAATCGGTAAGAACCCACACAAACATCTGGTTGTGTATTACAAACTCTATATTAATGCCAGTAGAACACAATGGTAACTAATAACATCAATGCCATAAATAATAACATTGAGATAGAAATTGGTGGCTCATGTTGGAGTTGATTGGGGATGCTATTTCCTTATAACATGGTTCCTTTTAGAATCTCTTTATTGCAACACACAAGTAGACATCATTTTCCCCTTTATGTCTCAGTAGTGTAGTAAATAAAAACAGTGAGGTCTGTCAGATCTATGTATATTTTTCTTTTCTATACTAAAATCTCTACTTCGTTGTGTCACTGTGAGACCATGAGCAAGTTACCTAACGTCTATGAGCTCTGGTTTCCTCATCCATAGGACGGGAATGGTAATACCTACCTCACAGGGTTACTTTGGAGTTCTATTTAAATGTAATAGACAGTTGGTGACACAATTAGTATAATTAGCAGGGGTAGTGGGGTGTTGGGCCGGCAGTGATGGGCATAGCAGCATTGCTAGGTGTGGAGGGGAGGAAGACTGACCTCCACCCTTCTCTCCTCGCTCTAAATCCTATCAGCATACAGGTTTGTCATCATTCCATTCCATCCAGTCCACACTGGCTTTCACACATTCACTTAATAATTTATTGGCCGGGTGTGGTGACTCACACCCATAATCCCAGTACTTTTGGAAGCTAAGGTGGGAGAATCATTTGGGTCCAGGAGTTTGAGGCCAGCCTGGGCAAGATAGCCAGACCCCATCTTCACAAAAAATTTTAAAAATTAGCCAGGCGTGGTGGTGCATGCCTGTAGTCCCAGCTACTGGGGAGGATGAGGCAGGAGATATCTTGAGCTAGGAGTTCAAGGCTTTAGTGAGGTATGATTGAGCCATTGCAGTCCAGCCTGAGCAATAGAGTGAGACCCTATCTCTTAAAAATGTTCATAATAATAATTTATTGAGAGCCTTGGAAATTCCAAACAACAAAAATCCCTGCCCTCATCTAGCTTATGTTCTAGGGAGTATAGGGAACAATCTGGGTCACCCCAGATTTAATGTAGCTCTTTCACATCTCTCATCTTTATTGCTTTAAGTTACCTTCCAATCGCCAACCCATCCTGCTCCAGGTAAGAGGAATAAACTGAGGCAACTTAGGCCTTCTGTAGGCACACACCAGCCACTAGTAGTGATTTCTCCCAGTGCCAGGGACTAACCAAGTTTCACAGTTTGGGTTTTTTTCCTAAGGCTATTTTATTTTTTCTCAGAGTAGAAGAAATGTTTCCTTGGTTGAGTAAGAATTCATGCCCCTCTTCCTGTAACCGGCTTTTGCGGCACACTGAGAATCACTGCACCACTTTGGGGTGAAGCTGCCACAGAACTCTGTGCCTTGCTTTGCTCTTTTACACGACATGGGGCAGGGGTGGGATAAAGGAGTCCTAGGTGCTCAGAAAAGAGGAAAAACTTAGAAGCCCCTAGGGTAGCTGGTGAGAAGGAGGCTGGGACAAGGACAGAGAGGTGGACCCTTGGAGCCTGGGCTTCATTTGAAGTCCCTTCTCTCCCGGAAATAGATCATGAAGTTATTTAACAAAAAATAAGCTGTATCGTTGCAGGTAATCATAGCCAGGTGCTTCTTTTTTCAGGTCTCAAGCATTTATACTTGTCCCTAGCTGTCACTGTGAGTGCAATGCAAGCTTCAGTCTTGTCAAGTGTGGACAGTGATGAGAGGGGAGAACTAGTTTGGCACCAACATGAACCCTTCACCTAAAACTCAACTCAACCCCAGGGATTTCTGAGCTGTCGAAGAAAGTTGATGACTTTCCTTGCTTAATCAGGTCCTGTTAAGCTCCCCTGAGGCTAAACAGAGAAGAATGGACCAGGAATTTGATGTCTTTCTGTGGGAATGTATAATTTCCAACAGCAAGAAACCTTCCTTCAAATAAACATATATATAATTTTTTTAAAAAAACCACAGCATTCTCTGCTTTGTAAAATTAGCACAAAACTACCCTCCCAAATGCCCTCTTCCAACAAAAACACTAACCTCTCTGTTATAGAAATTCTGGAATTTCCATGTGTTAAACTTAATCAAATTAGGTTGATCTGTTTCTCCCACCTCATTTCTTTGTTATCTGTCATTTATTTTCAATATACAGTGAAAACTGCTAGACACTCAGAGAAAGTCTGTCCCAATGCCCAGAAAATAGCAGCTCCTGTTTCTCTGACTTTATACCCACAGGAACTTCAGAACAGGCAGGTGCTTCTGTAACTGAACACCAATAATTAAGGACTTAGTGAGCTCTTTATGTTTTACTAACCCTTAAGTCAACAGTCTGCTACTCATTTGTTGGCACATTTCTTTCAAGTAATAATTACTACTCTTCCCACAGGTAGGTTTTTCTAAAACAATGATTCAATATTGGTTAACTTTAGCCAGGCCAAGAATAACCTAAGCCCTTAACCCTATTCAATTCCAATGAAAACTACATATTAACCTCACCAGAACAAAAAAAGACATTGTATAAAAATTAAACTAATTACCATCCCCCCTCTAAAAATATAACATTTCATCATATATAGAGGCAGTAGTGCTTCCTGGACTCTGGGGTCAGACAGACCTGGTTTGAATCCCTGTTTGGAACCAGTAACTACCCATGTGACCTTAATCAAGTTGCTTGGCTTCTCCACACCTACTTCATAGCATGTTGTTAGACTTGTGCAAATAAGACAACATATTGCAGTGTCTAGATGATACATAGTGCTCAATCATTTAAAAGAAAATTACTTTGATGGTCATGATTTCGGTTAGCATTAATAGGAGCAGCCAAGCCGTAGATACTTGTAGGCCAGCAGAGATTCATGCTTCTATATATACTAAGAATTTCTGCTCTAGGAAAAGATAATAAAAATATTAGCTGCCATCACAAAAGACCACATATTTATGATTCCATTTATATGAAGTATCCAGAGTAGGCAAATCTATAGAGACAGAAAATGGATTAGTGGGTGGGGGATGGGAAATAGTAGAATAACTGCTAATTGGGGTGATGAAAATGCTCTAAAATCAATTGTGGTGATGGCTGCATAATTCTGTGAAGATACTAAAAACTACACTTTAAATGGGTGAATTGTATGGGATGCGGATTATATCTTCACAAAACTGTGATAAAACTATATATTGGCTCCCATTTATTGTTCAGTTAATCCTTATAATGGTCCACAGTTTTTATTTCTCCATAGTCAAGAAAACTGAAATAAGACATGTTAAGCAACTCAACATGGACCATAAAATTAGATGTGATGGAGCCAGGATTGTTTATTTACTGATTGACTAATTGGCTCTTAAGTTCACAGAATTGGATTAATCACAATCATTGGTTCATGGCACATTATCACCATTGTTTCATGGAAGGCCATCTTTTATTTTACGTGTGTATTTACACTAAGTAATATAATAAGCACTTCGGAACCCACTGCCGAAACTGAGACCAGAACATTACCAATAACTTACAACGCCCTATATGATTTCTCCTTTCCAACCCCCATCTCCTGCCCAGAAATAACCACTCCCCTAAATATTGTGCTTAGCATTTCTTTGCCTCTTTTAAAAGTTTTCTTTTTTTTTGTACAGCAATATGTGCACCTAAATAGTATGTTTGGTTTTGCTTAGTTTAGTTTTAATTTTTTCTTAGTTTTCAAACTTTGTAAAAACTATATCATGTTGTAATGTGATCTTCTGGGATTTGCTGTTTTTCATTCAACATGATACTATTTAGAGCCATATCTGTTTGTTTCCTTGCTATAGAATATTCCATTTTAGGACTATATTATTATTTATTTATGTATTCTCTTTTCAATTGGTATTTAAGTTGGTTCTAGGTTTTTTCTATTTTGTTAATTTCAACTATGATTATTCTTTGTATATGTGTCTCCTGGTATACATGCTCTAAACTTTCTCATGGGTATATACTTGGAGAAATAGGAAATATATCTGATAGATTTTCTGGGTATCTATGCATTCAACTTTACAAGATAATGCCAAGTTGTTTTCCAATTTCCCACTAGCAATGTGTATGAGATCCTGTTGATATTCGACATTTAGCATTGTCAAATTTCTTAGATCTTTTAATCAAATGAGTGTAAATGGCATTTCATGGTGATGAAATGAGATCGGCCTCTTCTTGATTGTTGGTGAAGTAAGCATTTATTTGTAGATTTATTGATCATATGTATTTCTTGTTCTATAAATGCTTCTGTATGATTTTTGCCCATTTTTCTATTGATTTTTTTCTTATTTGTAGAAGTGCTTTATACATTTTAAAAACTAATCTTTTGATAGCTATATGTATTTCAAATGTTTTCTCCAAGTTTGTGGCTTGCATTTTTACTTTGTACAGAAATTCTTAGTTTTAACACAGCCAAATTTATGTATCTTTTCCTTTATAATTAGCAATTTTTGTGTCTTGATTAAAAATTCTGTCTTTTTCCAAGGTCATAAAGATATTCATTCACATATACCTTCTGAAAGTTTTAAAGTTTTGTTCTTGCATTTGGAGTCTTAATCCACTTGGAATTGATGTTTGATGGTATGAGATAGGAATCTATTTTCAATTATTTCCATTTAAAAAGCCACCTTTTCCAGTGAAGGCAGGAGTTAAGTCTAGATCTATTCAACTTGAAAGCCCATGCCTTTAATCACTGTGCTCTTCCAGGGAAATAGCGGCTTAGCATCACACTGTTTAATAAACAAGTGCTAAGCACTGAGGAGTAAAGAGGAATGAAACACAGTTTCCTAGTCTGCTGCCCATTGGTGAGAACTGAGGGCTAGATTGGGTCCTTCTTTTTTCAAATGATTTCTCCTCCTTCTAAGTTTTATGATAACATATTCCAGGTCATCTTTGGCATTGGCAGTTCCACAGAAGGGTTCTTATGGTAAGCACTGGATCCCACTTCTTTATTCCTTGTTTCCTTCATTTCTCGAATGTTAACGTGACATTGTGGAAAAGAACACAGACTTAGCATCCGACAGACCTGGTTCTAAGGCTTAGTTCTGCCACAAAGCAAACCTGGAGAAATTAAACTCTTTGTGAACCTCAGGTTCTTCATCAATAAGATGGGAATAATAATACTTACCTCACGGAGTTGTTGGGGGGATTGTATATAAGGTGACACAGAGAAGGCATTCAGTAAGTGTGAGGTACCCTCTTTTCTGTTCAGACACTGCCCCTCACTCGCAAGTTACAAAGTAATCCACTTCTTCCACGTGTCTCATAGATTTCCACCTACCATTCTACTTTTGGTCTCTATCTAGCTTAGGCTTCCTCACCACAGCCCCATTCTTGATTTCCACAACTCTGGTGTAGGGACCAGAACGTGGTAGCAAAATCTAGAGTGGCTGGCAGTGTCGAATCACTCGCTGCAGCAATAACTTTCCATTGGGCTTTGTTTATGAGTTCCATCGAGCCTGTGACTGAAGAGTAGGGGTAGGGTAGCCCACAGCCCATGTTTCTTTGAGTTGCTTTCCCTTCTTAAACTTTCCTCTCTCCTTTCTACCTAAAATATAGCCAATAGGGCCATTTTGCTCACAGCATTCTTCCTGTGCTTGACAACTTCCCCACGCTCCCTGGAATTGTCCCACACCCTGCACAGCCACTATGCTCCAGCCTCATCATCCCTCCTCCCTACTTCACTGACTCCTCTCTAGTCAAGTTTGTCTCCTGAGGATCGCTGTGTACCTGCTCCTGTTTTAGAAACATTTATTAGTAGTAACAATGATAGCATTTTATAATTATAAGAGGCACTTTCATATCTATTATCTGCTGACATCGTGAAGAGGAAAATATTTGGGCATTTTTAGCCCCACTACATTGATTAGGCTCAAAGAGTGACTTGTCCAAAGTGGGGTCAGACCACGGGGAATGGCAGAGCTGGTATTTTAACTCAGAACCAGGGCTTCTGACTCCAAGGCCATACCTCTTTGCTTAATGTCGTTCAAGTATCACTTAGCACTCTTGGCTTTCAAGCATAAAAATAGACCCTGACTAATTTAAGGAAAAGGGACTATATTGAAAGGAGACTGGATACTGAGTAGCTCACAGAATCGAAGAGAGATGGCTAAAAAACCAAGTCTTGGGAAGCTGAATAACGAGGATAGTCCCAACATCTGAGGGACAAGAGGTCACAGACCTTACAGGTCATTGGGGAACACAGCTCTAATTCCTTCTATCCCTCAGTGTCCCCACCCAAAATGGGAGTCCTCAGTAGAAAAGGGGCTTAGCTCCTTATGCACATTTCTGCTGGAGGTGGAGGTAGAGGGGCTTGATGCCAGCCTCGCAGGACCTCTGCGTTGCGGAAGGGTGGCTCCCATGGAGAGCTGACAAAAACGGCAGATGTCCAGCACAGCCTCCGAGAATATCATCCTGTCTGTCATCTTCCCCTCTGTGTGGTTTGAGGACCCTGTCACTTCAGCTGGCCTGTGAGCTCCTGCTGGGCAGCTCTCTCACCCCAGCTTCTCCCAGGAATTTCACACACAGTGCCATGTACACAGTAAAGACTTAACAAATGATCTCAGAATGACTGCGTTAAGGAAACAGTCTCTGTTCTCAGGGTTTGGACCTAAGGCTAAGTGTTTTGGCTTTGTTCAAATTTGCTTTCCCAGTAAAAACAAAAACAAAAAACAAAAGCCAGCCATCAAAGCAGAGAAAAAGGCCTTTCCTCGCATGTGTCCCCAGGTGCCAAAGCTGGCTTTGAGGAGCTTAGGTGAGACGGCACACTCCCACGCAGGCCCTAATTGATCCCCACCACCTGGCCGAAATGCTGACTACTCCCGCCTCTCACCCCTTGGCAGGGAGGATTCCCCGGTTCGGCACTAACGGCAGGCGTAATGGGGAAGAACAACCCCACACAGCACACGCGGCGCTGCCTCGAACTACACAACTGAGGTGGCTCTATGTACAGCTTCATCGTTCATCAACCAGTGATGAGGTATAGGAAGCTCGCTGGGTCCTGTCCCTGCCCGGGGCTCTCTGCATTGTCACCGCGTGCATTCTTCATCCAAGCTAAATAGAGTGCTGGGCAGGGTACTGTTTCTGGCACTATTTACAGGCCCCTGGGATTTTTCCTTATCCCAAAGGACTGTGAAAGGAACAGGTTGACCTCAGCAATTTCTGTGCTGAGGTCATAGGGCGCTGGGAGGGCCACCCGAGCCCGGGAGTCTGAACCCAAGGTCACTGAGCTTTAAAGACAGGGACGAGGCTAGAAAGAAAAAGGGGCAGGAAGGGGAAGTTTGGTTCAACTAATTCTAAGCCTCATTAAAAAAAATTTTTGGTAAGGTTCCAATTCTCTTTCTCAACATATCAAATTTTTATGATGTTCCAAATGTCAAAGTTGGAAAGAGGCTACAAATGAAAACAATCTGGTGACACCTAAAGCCCCAAATAAGCCAAAATTGATCTTAATTATTTAACCACCCTAGGCTAAGTGGAGTTCAAATGGCCTGTAAACTAGAATCTAAGTCAACTTTCCTCTCACTATCACAGAAAACTCTAGAATGTGACATTGGGAAAACGGGCTTACATTTCAAATTCGCCACCTCCTCTTCTGTGGTCCTGGCCAAAAGCTGAGCCTGCCAGAGCCTGTGCTCATCTGTGACATGGGGCAGTAAGGCTTGCCCCAGCTCCTGCAAAGGTTTCTTTAGAGATTCAAAAGGTACTGATGCAAACGCAAGTGCCCCAGGAGTGGGGTCACACTGGGCACTCACATCTAGTGGGGTGTTTAGGTGGCTCCTCAGTGCAACACTGTTCATATCTACTCCCTTCTCTTCACAGCCTTTACTTTCCCTCCTTTCTCAAATATCTTGCTCTTCATCTCTCCCCACATACTTCTTTTTGAGATGCCTTTTCCCCCATTCTGGGCCTTGGTTAAGATTTCCCAAAGGTATTTTCATGTACCTCCAGCTCCCAGAATGGCCAACAACAAAAGGAGGTTCTAAGAACAAATCAGTTTGAGAAACAATGAGCACCATAACACCCTTCTAGAAAGTCACAGTTCTCGTTAGGGCTCTGAGAAGCCTTGCAGGAAGGAAGCTTGTCTACCTGCGGGCCTTAGTTAGTACTTTCATAATTAATTTGACCACAGAACTCATTTTTCAAATATTGCCTATTAACACTCCCAAAATTACAGCTTGGGAAATGTCCTAGATGATGTTGATGATGGAATGATGTTGCCCATTGATCAAATGCTCGCTACAGTCAGGCATAAACATTTAGCTCCCAAACAACCCATGAGGCGAATGGCGTCACACATAGCTAGAAAGTGAGACTGCATTTAAAGCCCAGGTCTGGCTATTTCTGTTCTACAAAAATACTGAGGAAGGTAAGCATTTTACCCATAGTCTCGTAGCTAGCGAGCAGTGGGGTTGGGCATGAACCCGAGGCTCGCATGCAGAGCCTTTGAAGGCCCCACTCCCACTCACTGCAAAGGTGAGCCTGTGGCCTGTAGGCCGGCTTCACACAGGGCCTGTGCACTAGAGGGCTTGGGAGGCATGGCCCCCACGCTAGAGTCTATATGACCAAGGGCAGAGTGGAGCTGTGGATCCCAGCGTATGGCCCACAGCAACCCATGCAATGGGATAGCCCCACTGGACAGAACAGGAAACCCAGGCCCAAGAGACAGAGTGGCTTTGCCCAGGACGATCCCACCAGGCAACAGCCAGGCTGAAGTCCTGGAGCACTCCAGAATCCGTCCTTTCAACAACCCACCCCACCCTCCCAGCTCCAGAGCTTGCTCCTGCACCCACAGTCTCAGAGCTGCTTCTCACTAATTGAAACCTGTTGTGCTGCCTGTTGCTATAAACACTTGGCCAATTTGCATAAGTATGTGATATTATGATATTATAAAAGTTCCTGAAAGATCTTATCCATATTGCTGGCACAGGGCCCAAATGGCAAAGCCAGGTAGAAAGACAATGTGTGTGTTATTTAAAAAAAAAAAAAGTCTTATTTTCTTTCCTTGTGCAGGTGAACAGGGCAAGAAATGGAAAGCGTATCCAATCCAGAGGCAGTGAGTATAGCTTGCTTTGTTTTGTTTTGAAATTATTTGAGAGCTATTTTTCTTGCACCTCCTAAGCTGCCTGTCACATTTCAAAAGCCGGAATGAGGCCGTTAAGATTGTATAAATGGACTAGTGTTTTGGAACAACAGGCTCCAAGTGCTGCAGACTCACGGAGGAGGGAGTTCAGACATCACTGCTTCCAGTGGCATCACTTTACAATGTGGAAACTGGAGGCCCGGGACGTGCACAGGATAGCCACGTCCCAGTGGGAAGTAGGGTCGGGACTCCTGCCGTCCACGCCAGGGCTCTCTCACTGTCCCCAAACACTCCAGAGTCACCCAAGCTGCTCAGCCTCATTTTCAACAGAGTAAAATGCCCACAAAAGCAACAAAACAAAATCAAATTCCTCCCCAGCTTCGAGGTTCAGCGAGCCCCCGGGCCCCTGAAGACCTACCTGCTCCAGCTCTCAGAGCTCCCCAGCCCCTTAGCGGCGGGTAGTGTGTTCTTTAACATACAACCCTGTTTAAGCCTGTAGACTCCTCTGTCGGGGGCTGTTGTCCCTGCTTTCCAGATGGGGAGATTAGGGCTGAGAGGAGTTAAACAATGTGCCTCAGTTACGCAGCTAGAGGGAGACTGCCATTAAAACGCAGGCTGGCCGAATGCGAGCTTAGGTTTCGTCACTTCCTGGGGTGTTGGCGATGAAGCAAGGCAGCATCCATGAAGGGCTGGCACAGTGCCCTGCGCACACTGGGAACTTCAACAAATGTTGGGTCCCACCCCCGCCTGCCCCAGTCCTCCATTAAACCCAATAGAAACAGAGTCTACAATATGCAGATGTATCAACTTCTGGTTCACCTAAAATGACCTTTTCTTCAGAGGAACTTGAAAACCCAGTTAATTCACTTCAGCAGCCCCCAAACACCAATATCCATATGTGCTCACACTTGCTAACATTCGAGGGCTTGGCTGGTGGTTTGCCAGCCAGGCGTAAAGTCCTGCGTCTCTCGGGCTTGAGCAATGTTCTTGTTACAGGTGCTTGGTCTCCACCGACTAGGAGTCTCTCTGTACGTGTTTTCGAAGGACTCCCACTGAACAGTCAAGCAGCATGACTCACTGTGGGAGAGCTTCAGCTAAGAGGGTGGAAAGGGAGTAAGGAACTCAGCAGACCCAGGAAGCCAAGGGCTCGGGCCAGTGAGAGGTCCCTCCATGAGAAGGGTTGAGGAAGAACAACTGTGTCTTCCCACCGGTTCATTGTGGGGCTTCCCACACCTCACGCAAGTAGGGGAGCAGATCTGCCCCAAGTCCGTCCCCTGCCAGTAACATGGCCAGAGCCACATGAGAAGGGTGCCATCTCTCAGGTCCTTTCTCCGCCCGCCCTCACCCACCCACCTTGCAGTTACCTCCAGGCCAGGACACCTCAGCCTCGAAGACCAGTGTTCTGGAGCAGAGGAGGCCTGCATCTGCGGGATGGGGTGGGGAGTTGCAGCCATGGCCCCGTAGAGATGGCGTCAAGGCTATAAAGGAAGGAGATGATGGGAGGGGAGGGAAGTGGGAAGTAATGTTTACTGAGCACATACTATGTGCCAAGAACTTGACAATTATAATCTTATTTAATCCCCACAGAAGTCCTGTGAGCTAGGAATTATTATCTTCTTTGTACCAATGAGGAAACAGAAGGGTCAGCAAGGTTAGGAAACTTGCCTGAGGTCATATGACTCCTGGGGTGAGCCAGAATTTGAATGCATCCGTTTGTCTCCAAATCCTACCTTCTCTCCATGAACACTGGCACCCTATCAGATCCTATCAGTTCCAAAGTGCTGACTCTGTCACTTGTCCATATTACCTCGGGAACCTGAGCACGCTGCTCTCCTTCTCAGCGTCTTTCTCTGCAAAATGGGGTTGTTGCAAGGACTAAATGAGATGCACACAACGTGCTTAGAGCAATGCCTGGAGCGTTGTAAGAGTTCTGTACGAGTCGGCCTTGCTTTTGCCTTTACTGCTGCTGCTGCTGCGCCTACTGCCCTGGGAAAGTCACTCTTGCTGCCTCAGTTTTCTCATCTATTAATATAAAATGGGTGGGCTGGACTGGATGATGCCTCATCTTTCCAGCAATAAAATACTATTACTCTGCTTGGCATTTAGTCCAAGTTTATCTACCCAACCAGCTCCCCACCCAGAGCTCCCTGTAGGGCTCCCAGTTCTCAAAGCACGGTCCTTGCCTTCATGCCTGGCCTGTTTTGCCACTGCCTAATCCCTTCAAGCATTCACTCCTACTCTTCGCCCTTCTGTGGTTGTCCCTGCTTTCCCCTGCCAATTTGAAGTCTATAGTTCTTTCAAGGCCCAGATGAAAACTCAACTCTTCCATGAAACCACTTCTGCCAAGCCCCACCCTGAGATGACTTCCCCTTCACTTTAAATTCCCTCAGCTATTGTGCCCACAGTCTGAGTCACACCGCTTCCAAATGGCTTGTACTGCCTCACCGAAGTCTGTTTGATTTACCCAATTCCCTAAAAGTAAACCCCCAAGGGCAAGGGCCTTGTTTTCTGCTTTGGCCAGCCTCACTGATGCCAGTGCAGTCCTGCGCACGTGCTTGGCGAATTGAGGGCTGCAGTGTGGGTCACCCCCTCCTCCGTGCTGCTGGGCGCCCGTCTGGGGAGGGAGCTTTCTTCAGGCTGCTTAGCCCTGTGAGAGTGGTAATAGGTCCCCCTGCCCTCAAGGAGTTCGCAGAGGGAGACAGGGATGTGTTTAAATGTCCCAAGTGCAATTCAGTATGATTAAGTCCATTGCACAGGCACAGAGGAGGGTGTCCCTGCCTGGAGGGGTGGGGATGGCCTCTGCAGACGAGGAGCCCAATGATGAGCTGAGTTCACAGGGAGAGGCAGGAGCAGCCATTTCCCAAAGTGTACAGAGTGAGAGGACCCGGCATGCCCTGGTTTATTGAGATAGACTGCAGGGTACCTTTTAGGGGACAGTGGTAGGGAAATGAAATTGGAAACGTAGTTTTCAGTTATCCAATAGCACTAGGTCTTTATCCCCTGGGTCCAGATGCTAAAGACCATAAGAGCTGTTTAAAGAGGCTTATTCATTTATATAGTATTAAAATGTCCTTTAAAAAAAAGGAGGCTGGGTGTGGTGGCTCGCCTCTTTTCCTCAGCACCTTGGGGGGCCAAGGCAGGAGGATTGCTTGAGGCCAGGAGTTTGACACCAGCCTGAGCAACATAGCAAGACCCCATCTCTACAAAAAATAAAAATATTAGCCAGGCATGGAGGCAGGCACCTGTAGTCCCAGCCACTTGGGAGGCTGTGGTGAGAGGATTGCTTGAGTCTGGAAGTTTGAGGCTATGGTGAGCTATGGTTGATCGGGCCACTACCATCCAGCCTGGGAACTGAGTGAGACCCTGTCTCTAAAATAAATAAACAAATCATGGTGATGGTAGTTTTGTTGTTTGTTCATTCCATTTTGTTTTGTTTTAACATCTTTATTTGACAAAATAAGGACTTGGCAATTCCATGTCAGAAAGGAAAATTGCAGGTCCAAATTCTTGGAACTACTGCTTGGAGAGCCATTGAAATATATGGACAAAAGGAGCAAGTGCAATGTCGATTTAACTGTCAAGAGGCCAGATGAAGAACTTTGAAATAATTTCTGCTGAGGATGGCAGATGTGGCCAATGCCGCAATGGGGGCCTTAGGGATGCCAAGGGAGGGCCTTGGGTTTGTTTCGATGGCTCTAGTCCCTGCTCTCCTGTGAGGGGTGTAACTATTGGAGATGCCCGCTCTGTCACTCCCATGGGAGGGAGCGGAATGTGCCCTTATTCCTACAGAGCCTCTGGGAGGCACCTCTGACTTGTCACCAACCTTCCTGTCTTTCCAAGCAAGGGCTGACAGCTGTGATTCCTCATCTCCAGGTGCAAGGAAATTGCCCCTTGTGAGTGTCTGAGTCTCGGGCCCATGCCCCCAGGGCCGCTCAGTGCCTGGCAGCTGAATTTGCACTAATGAGATTAAAGTCGGTGATGTGTCAGAACTTTCAAACAATTTTGCCCAGATCAGTCCCAAATTCCTAAGGTAAGAACTTTCCTGAATCAATCTAGCAGTAATTTCAAATCCCAAACTGTCCCTTTCAGGGCATTTCAATCATTTTGTGGAAACAAGAGAGCAGTTGAGGAGGCCCCAAAAAGAAAGGTGAATAAAGAGGGGGTGAGGTGGGGGCTGAGTCTGGCTTCCCAGGGGCAAAGGCATTTCCAGTCCTGCGTGTATCACTCGCTTTGCTTAATGGTTTCTCATTTCAGCTGGGCTTTCACTCCACAGATGGCTTGCCCAAGGCCACAGGCAGTGTGTTGGAGAAGGCAATGGAAAGGCAAGGGAGAGGCACAACCTGGACTTCACAGAGAGGGTGGGACTAGCAGGGCATGATGACTCAGGAGGCCTCCAGGCACGGAATGAGAGGGGCTCGCTAGCCTCAGCCGGGCAGCAGCATTGAAGAGCTCACCGGAAGCCGGGGGCTGGGGAGGGGGAGAAGGAGAGTCCCTTGCGCTGAAGGGATCATGGACTTAGAAAAAGACACTGAGGCTTGGGGGAAACAGCAAAGACTGAATCCTTGTCTTAGCTCATCGTGTGGCTTGGACAAGTTAGGACACCCTTCTGGGCCTCAGTTTCCTCAGAATAAAGTAAGGGTGTGGCACTGCCACTGCTGAGGTTCCTTTGGCTCTGACATCTTCTTCCAAGACACTACCATGCTTCCTACTTTTGTTCCCTCCTGAGACACGAGCTCCCTGAGGTCTGGGGCTGCAGCCACGTCCTGGACTGTACCGTAGATTGCTGGTGTCCGCCGTGCCCCAGCTGCAAGCATGTGGCCATCAGCCTGAGCAGAGGGAGCACGCTCTGCAAGCCAGGGCTCTGGAACAGACGCGAGGCCAGAGGCAGTCCTGCGGGATCCCCATGTGCTAGGTGACAGTCAGAGAGCCAAGGCAGCTCTAGGAGGGTTTCCAAACATCCCCCCCCCCCCCCCCCCCCCCCCCCCCGTGTGTGTACCTCCGGGTCTCTGGCGCTGCCCCCATTTGGGGCTCCTTCCATCTTTCCCATCCCACCCACAGGCAACGCACATCCTCCTTGCCCCTCTTCTTGTGTTGGTCACTGCTGTTGATGAAGCAGGGACAAGTTGCAAGCCTCCCTCTGTCCTCTCTCCACAATATAGAGTGCCCCATCGAGGTGAATGATCATTCACAGCCTGCGGAGAGGCCAGATGTCAGGAGAAAGCAGAAGGGAATTCTGCATGAACCTTGAGGACGTTGTGCTGAGTGAAATGAGCCAATCACAGGAGGACAAATCCCATGTGATTCCACCTGCTGGGATACCTAGAGATACCCTTCCCCCTGGGATACCTAGAGTAGTCAAAACCACAGAGACAGCAGAATGGCGGTTTCCAGGAGCTGGGGGACGGGAGGTTGAGAGAGTTATCATTTAATGGGGACAGAGTTTCTGTTCGGAAAAATGAAAAAGTTTTGAAGATGATGGTGGTGATGGTTGCACAAAACATGAATGTACTTAATGCCACCGAACTATACATTTTAAAATGGTAAATATTATGTTATATACATTTCACCATAACAATAATAAAAAAAAAAAGTGGCAGAGTAAATCCCTGCACGAAGGAAACTGGTTTCATCCTCTCTGGGCTTCTTTAACCAGTTGTCAAGTTCTGGAAGCCCTAATCCTTTGTTTATTGTACTTTATCAGCAGGCCTGGAGACTTCCCACTTGCAACTTAATAGGTAGATTCACGATAGTGTTGACACTTCACTTGGCTTTGGATTTTTAACACTTTTGTGTCTGGCAGCCATTCCAGGGTTCTTGATACCAATCCACACACAGGACAGTGCCTTGCTGGGCAGCACGAGCAGGTAGTGACTCGCCACACGGAAGACTCGGGGGAAGGGGAGGTGAATTTGGAGGCTGAAGTAAGAGGACAGAAATGGTGGAGGCCGACAGGACGTGAAGCTTCACTCTGAAGGCTCAGAAAGGGAGAGAGGACCGGGCACAGGGAGGGACCAAGGGGGTCAGGCTTCCTCTGCACATGTGTGCGCCCTGCCGGAGGCTGCCGTTCTAACCCGCAATGACTCAACAAGAGTCACCACAGCACTGCAATTCTGCCAAAATACGTGTTCACTGAGACCTCAGGAAAGTAACGTTATCTTATCTCCTTCACTCTCTGTCTCTCTGGTTCCCATCAATTTATGTCACTTCTCATCACCCCTTTCCATTTGCATCAGAGCTTGAGTGCCAGGGGCACCCCGCTAATTCCTTACCCTTGGCCTGTGAGCACAGGAGTGCTCTGTCAAGATTTCCATGTCTGGGGGAATTAGCCTTTGCCTCCGGTGGCATCCTAGCTGGGCCAGGTTCCGAAAGCCTCTGCACGGAACTCTTCTGGGGTATCGGCTACTTCACTTAGCATCACTTGGACACCTACCTCAGAGCAAGAAGTGACCTCAGAAATCACCCCATCCAGTGCTCCTCAAACAACCATGTGCACACAGATCACCCGGGGATCTTTCTAGAATGCAGATTCTCACTTGGTAGGTCTTCAGCAGGGAGGAGGGGCCCACAGTTCTGTAGCCCTAACACATCCCAGGTGGTGTCTATGCTGCCGATCCCTGAACCACACTTTATGTGGCAAGAGTGTAGCCTGGTGATTCTCAGCCCTGAGTACATATTATAGAATCACCGGGGATCTTTAGAAACACACGGTGGCCTGCACTTCACTCCTGGACGTTATGGTTTATTTGGTCTGGTACAACTATCTACTATTTGTTTTAAAAGCCCTCATATGATTCTAGTTCTGTAGTTCTCTATGACTGAGAAAATTAAGATACCTTAATTTTATATCTTTCTCACTGAAATTATCAGAAAAATCCCACCGTCACTGTCCCACCTGGCTGCTCCATTCAACCTGGGATTTGATTTCCTGTTGTGAGAAAATCAGCTGTTATGAAGTCATGTAACACTAAGAAATAACACTTCCTATACGCTAGGCATCATTCTAAGTGCTTTAGTTTGCATCTCACAATACCCCATGAGCTGGATACTGCTATTATCATCCTCATCTTTTATGTAGATGTGACAGCTGAGGCACAGAGAAATAAAGCACCTTGCCGTAGGTCATGCAGCTAGCCAGCGACGGAGCCAGCGTTGCAGCTCAGGAAGTCTGGCCCCAGAGCAACTCTCTCAAACCGTCCATCACTCGGCCTCCCTGTGCAACGCCAGGGATGGTAGCAATCCTACAAGGATGTAGGAAACGGATCCTTTTCAATTAAAAGCTGTTTCTTATGTCGATATGCCATTTTTTTTCAGCCTGAGTTTTTGCTGTTTCTTTGGATCAAGTTCATTTCAGTTTCAAAAATGAACCGTGACACAAAGCTGTGTGTGTCCCTTCTCTTTCTAGTTTCTATTCACCTTCACTCTGCAGGCCTTTGTGCTGGCATATCTGCTGATCTCGGGACCCTGACCTGATACCAGGGTAATGTTCTGGAAGGAGGTGCACATGAGGCTTGGATGTTAAGCTGCATCTTCCATTCCGACATGGTTTGGAGAATCCCACAGGTTCCAGCCTGGCAAGACTTATTTGTAGAGTGGCCTCTAACATAACCTGCCAGTCCCCACGCATATGTCTCTTCCTAACAGAGATGTCCCCTTAGCTCCTACTTCAGCCCCGCACTGGTCCGTCTCAGACTCTGAGCCAGATGGTTTAGTTACTGGAAACTAAAGGAGGTCTTGCCAACGGCACATTATCTCTAGTGACGCTAGTACGCAGTGCGGATCCAGCAGGTAAGACATGTCTCCAAACCATCAGCTGAAATAAAGCATCAAGAGATGCCCTCAAATCCTACAGTGTCCACTGGTTGAATCGCTGTTAGTTTGGATTTTATGTATTACCATGGGCCTCCCTTAGTGCAGATGAACAAGAATTGACTGGAGTATTCTCAAGTTTAAAAGGCATAACTGGCCAGAGAGGAATTTCATATGGTTCAATCTAAATGGATTCAGAGAATTTCAAAGTTGGAAGCTTTTTGAGAAACCATCGGCCCTTTTCCAAATGCCTGAGTGCCCTTCATCTGACCCCCGGAAACGATCACCCACCTCTGCACGGCCTCTACTGTCAGGGCACTCATCACTTCAGGAGACAGTCAGTTCTGTTTTCGGATCATTCCTATCATTGAATTCTTACCTAGAACAAGTTCAGTCGAAGTCAGTGTAACTTCTGCCAATTGATCCTGGCGCTGCATCCTACCGTCACACACTCCCCAAATCTGGTTTCTCTTCCATTTAACGGCTTTGCTTCACGCAATTTACAACAGCTAGCACAGCTTCCTGTGTTTTCCATTTCTCCCAAAGAAGTATCATTCTCTATATCTCTGTGGCATGGCAAGCCTTCTCCTGCCTTAGTGCCCCACCATGCGCTGAGCTCGGTTTGGAAGCCCGTCCCCCCAGGTGGGGTCAGGTGGGGTCAGGTGGGGTCAGGTGGGGCTGCGGCCTCGCTTTCCCTGGGCACCCACCCTCTGGCTGCCGTGCCTCCCAGCAGATGCAGACCAAGCACACGGGGTGTGGTGAGCCCTAGCAACCAGGCCCGAGCTGCCACCCAGGCCTCGTGACGTTGTCAAGCAGAGAAGGGACCAGCTAGATTTTGATTCTCCACCTCCTCTCATGACGGGTTTTGGCCGGCCGCGGCACTGACGAGGACAGCCAAGAGGCTTCAAGCCTGGCTGTCTCTGAGCAGCCGCTCGGGGGCTCTGAGAGGAGAGCTGGGGCACTCTGCGAGCAGAGCCCCCGAAGGCCCAGCGACCCCCGGGCAGCGGGACGCCGCCTCTCTGCTGGGCCTTCCCCGACACCCAGTGGCAGCGTCGTTCTGCGAAACTGCCTCCCTCTTTCCTCACCAACGCACAGATCAGACAGGGTGACTGCTCCCCCCAGGATCTCCAGGGTGCCCCCTTTTTGTCACTTGTCTGTCTCCATCCAGGTTTCAGGGACCTGGGTAGTCTGTGTCTCATCTGCCTCAGACTAAGAGAAACAGGCAGATTCCTCTGGAATCAGCTGAGCAAGCAGCAGGGCTGAGAATGAGCTGCTTACTTCCTGTTTCGAGCCCCTCTGCCCGCCACGCCGGGGCCACTCGCTCCCCTGGCTGCGGGCGCTGCTCGGGACAGCGCAGCCCCCGCGCTCAGAGCGGCCCATGGCCCACGGGTGGGGGTTATTGCTCTTGCGCCCTGCCTCGAGCCGGGCGCGGCCAGTCAGCAACCCTGCCTGCCCACGTGCTTGATCGCCCAGGGCTCTCGAAGGACGCGAAGGCCATGGCCAGTGAGCGCGTGAAAGAGGCAAAGAAGCTGCCACTTCACACACACTAGGACGGCCAGAATCAAGAAGATAAAGGATAACAGATGTTTGGGAGGGTGTGGAGGAGTTGGAACCCGCGTACACTGCTGCTGGGAACTTGAAGGGGTACAGCTGCTTCGGAAACAGTCTGACAGTTCCTCAAAATGTTAAACATAGAGCTACCGTGTGAGCCAGCAATGCCACTCTAGGTGCACACTCGAGAGAAATGAACACATCTGTCCACACAGAAACTTGTAGGTGAACATGTATAGCAGAGTTATTTGTAATAGCCAAAAGGTGAAAGTAACTTAAATCATGATCATCTGATGAAAGGGTTGTTTAAACGAGATCATAACTATACAATTATAGTAACTATATATATCATATCAATTATATCATAACTATACAATGTATACATAACTATACAGCTATACAATGAATATTATCCAGCCATTAAAGGGAATGAAGCAGTCATCTGCACTACAGCACCAATACACCCTGAAAATATTATGCTAAGTTTAGGAAGCCAGTCATGAAAGACAACAGATTATATGGTCCCATTAATATAAAATGCCCAAGATAGGGAAATCCATGGAGACAGACAGGAGGTTCATGGTTGCCTAGGGCTGGAGTGTGTGGCGGTTAGAGAAAGACAGCTCAAGGACACAGCATTTCTTTTTGAGATGAGGGATGCATTGAATATACTACCGTGTTTCCCCAAAAATAAGACAGGGTCTTATATTTAGTTTTCCTCAAGAAGACACCCTAGGGCTTATTTTCAGGGGATGTGTTTTTTTTTTAAGTACGGTACAGCAATCTACATTTATTCAAATATAGTTAAGTCGTCGTCTTCTGGAACATCATCATAACGCTCCAAACCCCAAGTTCCATCCTGAATTTCTTGTGACTCTACTTCTTTTAGAACCATTGGGCCCCAATCTCTCATGTCGAGCAATAGAGCTCTCACGGGGCAGATGGGAAGGACAGCTCGTCTTCTTTACCCCTCTGCGACCAAATGCACCGGTTGTGCAGATGTGCTGCGTAGCCACGCCCATCACTAGGTCTTATTTTCAGGGTAGGGCTTATATTGCGCAAATGCTTAGAAATCCTGCTAGGGCTTATTTTATGGGTAGGTCTTATTTTCGGGGAAACATGGTAAAAGCCATTGAATGGTACACTTTAAATGGGTGAATTATATGGTATGTGACTTGTATATCGATAAAGTTGTCTAAACTAAAAAAGTAGTAAATTAGGCCCAGCGTGGGGGCTCACGCCTGTAATCCTAGCACTCTGAGAGGCCGACGAGGGAGGATCACTTGAGCTCAGGAGTTCGAGACCAGCCTGAGCAAGAGCCAGACCCTGTCTCTACCAAAAACAGAAAAAATTAGGCTGGCACGGTGGCACGTGCCTGTAGTCCCAGCTACTCGGGAGGCTGAGGCAGGAGGATTGCTTGAGTCCAGAAGTTTGAGGTTGCTGTGAGCTAGGCTGACACCACAGCAGTCTAGCCCAGGTGACAGAGCGAGACTCTGGCTCAAAAAATAAAAAATTAAATAAAAAATTAAAACAGTAGTAAATTCCTAGAGACTTACAATCAACACAACATCATCAATGTGCGGATCTGGTGGCCCTGCTTGAGGCTGGCGTGTGACAGACCCAGAGCCTCTGCCTGCTCTGCAGGGTCTCGCCGGCAAGCCCTGGCCGTCTGCAGTGTGCTGAGGCCGCTTCGCCACGTTCCGGCCCTGCCATCCCTCGGGCTGCACCATCTTCCAAGTCCTCGGGCGCCTCGCACAGGGCCAACCCAAGCTACTCACCTTTCTCCAAGCCTAGACTGCTTCCCTGTCACCGTGCGTTCATTCGCACAGGCCCCGAGGCTGTCCACACCCGCACATCCGTGACAGGCCCTCCCAGAGGCTGAATGGGAGAGGCCCCTGCCGGCCAGCCCTGGCCCCTGTCTCTCTGGAGTCTCAGACACGGCACTTACCCTCCCTCATCTGGCTTTCCTCTCCTATAAAATGATGGGATTGACTATCAGCACATTCTGAGGAAGAATTAATTTCTTGAGATGTCCATAGCATTTTTCAAAAGAGGGCAGCATGATTAAGTAAATCTGGGAAACGCTGGAATAAACAGGCTTAGTTACTACAGGACTTCTCAGAGCCTTTAATCCAGTAATGGGCATTGCCAGCCACCAAGAGGAGGATAGGATTTGCAACCTTGCCCAGGCTTTAAAACCACACATGTACAAGCACATACACATTTTAACAGAATATCTTGCCGTACAGAATAACAGTGAGAAATGCTGGACTAGTTGATCTTTAAGGATCATCCTGGATCCAAAATATAAAAACAAAAACTATTATTTTATTAATAGAAACTGTCACCTTCATATAAAACCTTGCCCATTTCCTCTGCTTAGCCTTCTTTACTCTCCCTAATGTCCCATGACACATACATACACGTACGTCTTTGTGAGCACTTATATCATTCTACTTTATACAGTGAAAAAAATCCATGTGATTTGTGTCCAGCATGTTGTAGTGGAAACAAAAAAATAAAACCAGGCCTTGGAGCTAAACAAAGAAACTGGGCTCACATGGCTCTGCTACCAGCCTGCTGTCTCTGGGCTGCTATAACAAATACCGTAGGCTGGGTGGCTTATCAACAGCAGAAATGTATTCCTTGCAGTTCTGGAGGCTGGGCAGGGCCTGCTTTCCGGCTCCTAGAGGGGGCCCTTTTGCTGTGTCCTCCCGTGGTGGAAGGGGCGAGAGGTCTATCTCAGGCCTCTTTCACAAGGGCACTAATCCATCACTTCCCAAAGGCCCCATCTCCTATGCCTTCACCTTGGGGGTTAGGTTTCGCATATGAATTGTGAGGGGACACAAACATTCAGATCATAGCACCTGGTGTGACCTTGGGCAAGTTAAAATCTCAGAGCCTTCCTGTCCTCATCCTGAAACATGGGAATACCAATACCTTACCCGGAAGATTGCAAGATTGCGGTGGGGGAAACCAAGGGACACAGAGCCCCAGCCCTGGTGCCTGGGGCCATCACTAATCAGAAGATGTCATCCTGATTATTCTTTCTGAATAGTTTCCTGTCTCCCCTGTAAACCCCTTGAGGGCTCACTGCATCCCTGTCACCCATGCACCTGCCTGACGCCAACACGCCTCTGAGCACACACTAGGATTTTCATAAAGGTTGACTGAAATTTGTTTTATTAGAATGAATTAATCAAGGAATTTTTCAGGAAAACAGGTAGTACTTCTGCCTTCTACTTGAACCCTTAAATTCAGATAAATTCCTTTGTTCTCTGCACCTAAGAAGCCTTTACTTCCCCATCTTAACACTCATCATATTTGCAATTCTTTGCTTAATTTGTCTCCCCTGCTAGATGGTAAACTCCAGGAGGCAGGGACTGAGTCTCACCTCCGCACCATCATCGGCACCTGGCACAGCACCGGTTGGCACTTAAACACGATACGGACTGAAGAGTCTATTCGAATCTGCATTGTAAGTTCAAGCTCTGTTAGACCCTGTGCCAAAGGTAAACTGCTAGGGGATTCCAAGAGGGAAGAGCCTCAGAGGTGCGAGCGTTGAGAGGGTCCTGCAGGACGTGGGATGGAGCAGGCTGGGAGGAGGCATGGAGGGCACGGCAAGAGCAAAGGCCAGAGCGGTGTGTCTGTGCCACGCCCAGCACAGGGCCTGGCGCTTAACACGCCCTGACCGAGTTCAGTTCCGAGGCGCATCTCACAAAGGCATTAGAAAAAGGAGAAAAGGGAGGAGTAGAGAGAGGCGGGTAGGGGAGGTTGCTCCATTCAGTCTCCTCTCTCTCTCTGTCATGCCCCATTCACCCACCCCAAGGCCAGTCTGATGTCCCACTGTGCTGAATGTGTGGTCCAGCTCAGTGCGTGGCTCTTGCTAATGGGACTTTGGCCTGCGACTGGCCTGGAGCAGCAGGGAAGGCATAGCAGACCATCTGGCAGCCTTGGCATGTTCATGCTGCTGGCAAACAGAGGGTTGATAGAGTAATTAGTCTCATTACAGGGAAACCCCATGGCAAGAAAATGGGCAAGGCCGTCGGCTTTGCTGGTGGGGAATTATGTCCCACAGAGAGAGCTCTCACGTCTGCAGACCTGTGTCTTGGCGTCCCTGCCTATGACTGCGAAGCCTGCTCACCTGCCCTTTGTGAGAAGCACCCTCGCTGTGCGGCTCTGGGTGGAGTAGCCGACAGGACGCGGCCTCCCCTGCACGAAAGCGCCATGCTCCTCAGCTCCGCCACCGGCCCGCTCTGCAGCCTTGCACAAATTGCAGCCTTTAGTCCTGTGCCTGGACAAGAGTAAGCACTCAGTAGGTGTGGCTGTTAATAACAACAATAGAAAAATCATAACAATATCATTATTATCATTGGTGCGCACAACTAAAAAAGCAGACAATAGAGGTTTAGGCAGATCATTTATTTAAGTTTTCATATCTGTGTTTATCTATTCTGACACAAGATCTCTGGATCAGAGATCAGAGAGCTTTTATTTACTCACAGAGCGTCTTAGTAATGCCTGTTCACTATACGCCAATTCCTCATGGGGGGGAGAGAGAATGAGCACACTTGCTGCTCATGAATGTAAACATGTAAGCAAATTCTCTCTGGAGAATTCCCTCTGGGAAGGTCTCTAGGTCTACTGCCCTTAGAATGTAAGAGATGGCTTTGGGGGAGGTAAGCCTTTAAATTTCCCCAGAGCAATTTACTACCTCTAACTTCCAAGGCATGTTTAACCGTTCAATCATCTTCTAACCCAGGGTACCAGAACTCTTTGCTCAACAAAATGGGACCATGCAGAAATGTGAAAATATTGAAGGTGATTGTTTCTCAACAGCATTCTCTGAGCAACTGGCATTTTGAGTTTTGAATGCTCATCCCTCAACAGCCGCATGTGTATGGGTTTGTGCTGATATCTGTGCATGCGTGTGTATGCAAATATGTGCCGATCTTCGCACATGTGGGCTTATACATTTTGTGGGAACTCATTTGTGTGCAGCACCTGGAGAGGGATTGAGGCTCCCATATAAAAGAAAGGCAACCACAGGCTGCGAGAGCACCAGAAGCACGAAGGTGGGAGGAAGGTGTGCAGGAGCAGCACCCAGAGTCCTGCCTTCAACACAACTGGTTGCATGACTGTGCAGCCTTTCTCTGTGAATCAGTCCCCTTCTTTCTGAAATGTGGGTGATTACACAGTCATCCCTACTCACATAGGCTCATGAGACTCGAATAAGATAACATGTGTAGAAGCACTTAGAATGGTATGAAAAGCAGACAAATCAAATGCAAGCTACTATTAGTGATACTTTGCCACAAAATTCTGGTAAAAAAGTGCATAAGCTGCACAGCATGGCATCTGGCACATAGTAGGTGCTGAATAAATGTCAGTTCTCCTTCTGACCCCTCTGCACAGATAGGGTGCTCATTATACTGGACAGATGGAGGGAGAGAGAGAAGGAGGAAAGCCTTTAGCAGTGCTCCTCCTTCCAAAGTACACAGAAGCGGCTCTGCACAGAGCACTTAGCTTCCCTAAACCCGGCTTCCGTGACTGCAGGGTGGGGGCAGAATCCCCCAATATCCCTGCGCAGGTTCCTAACCTGCTGTGTGACCTGCCATCTCAGCGGGGACTGGAGCGCTGAGACTACATGGCAGTGTGCTTAGAGTGGCTTTTCCTTCTTGAAGCACAATAGCAGTAAGAAGAGAAGAGAAGACTAGAATCAGTTGTTTGAGTTGAAGGCTGTGTTCCCTGACTGTGCTATGTCTGGGGTACAGACACCCCCTCCGTCCCGAGGCTGAGTCCAACAGGGGACACAGACATTACACCAGTGGCCCAGTGAAAGCTGATGAGTCTTGAAGAGAACCCACTGAGTCTCTATGCCAGCTCGGTTCTCCCGCATTCCTGGGCAAGCTCCTGTTGCTCAGTCCGAGCAGAACTCTTTCCACTCCCTATTGTTTTCCAAAAGCCAGAGGAGCTTCTTGGACGGCTCAGCTGGGGAGGATGAGGAGGGAGGCAAAAGCTGTGAGTTGGTGAGGAGTCTCACGGCTGGGCAGCTGACGGAGTTCTGTGAGCCCCGCAAGCAGAGGCGAGCTGGGAGGTAGGAGAGCCCTCCAGGGACGGCTGCGGCATGCACAGGGAGCGTGGGCCCAGCCGCCGTGTGGAAGCTGCAAGAGCACCCAACTCCAAGGGAATACATGGACTTACATGATGAAGCTATCCGTGTGGCAGTGGTGGGTAGGCAGAATAATGCTCCCCTGTCCCCAAAGATATCTACGTCCTTTGTCCTACTCCCTGGAACCTGAGACTATGCTACCTCATGTGGCAAAAGGGGATTTTGCAGATGAGATTAAGTCAAGGTCCTTGAGATGGGGAGATGTTCCCGGATTAGCCAGGTGGGCCCGAAACACGCAGGGCCTTTATGAACTAAAGGCTGAGGCGGTGGAGCCATTGTCACAAAGAGAGTTGAAGGCACTCTGCTGGCAGCTCTGGAGCTGGAGGGAGCCGTGAGGCAGGGAATGCGGGCGGACTCTAGAGCCAGAAAAGCAAGGAAGCAGGGCTCTCTTAGAGCCTCCAGAGAATGAGCCCTGCTGACACTGGGATTTTAGCCCAGTGAGACCATTTCAGACCTCTGACTTCCAGAACTGGAAGATGGTAAATCCATCTTGGTTAAGTCACTACATTGTGGTAATTTGCGACGGCAGCCACAGGAAACTGAAACAGTGGTAAAACGAGAAACAGATTCTACCCTTATCTGGCAGGACATGAGTCTCCAAGATTCTTGTGTACCCCGGGACAAGTGTGAGAAGCTCCCTGCCGACCTCTGACCCTGAATCATATTGCTCATGGGCTGACAATTACTGGGAGCTTTCTGAGTGCCGGGTGCAAGCCAGTTTTGCAGCCCTGGCTGGAAGCTGGTCAGCTCCCCTTCTGCTGTGGTCGATGGGTCCACACCCCCAGCCACTGCCCTTACTGGGTACCATACACCGTCCCTAACACCCCCAGCCAGCCCTACACCAGCAGAGACAGCGCATGCACCCAGAGCCTGCTGAAACCGCCCAGACAAGCCGGTCCTAAGCCTGCTCACCTGCCTCACCCGTCCCTGCTGGCGGCTTACACAACAGAAGCACTTGCCTGTGGACTGCCACCCCCGTCCTCGTGACCGACCCCAGGGCTTGCCTAGTGGCCAGGCGTGACACTCTATGTTCTCCCCAGAGACCTATGGGTAAAACAAAGCTGTAGCACTCTTTCCAGTTTCCTCGCTTGGTCTGGGTCTGGCCTCAGCGGACTCACCCACGGAAACGTGGCTGAAACCAGCAGCATGCTGACGCCCTCTGAGTGCATTTACTCGGTTCACCCTTAGCACAGCCCAGGGCCTTCCTCAGCCCTCCTAATGCCTTTAGTACTGAATTGTTCAGGAAAGTGGGGGGGAAAGAAGAGCCCTACAACTGCCTTACGAATGAAAGTGTAAACTACTTCCACATACACACCCTGCGCCAGGTTTTACAAGGACCCAGAACAGAAAGCCGGCTGGTGGGAGAGTAAAAACAGTTACTTGCCAACAGGCAAAGCTTATTATTGATGGTGGTAGAAGTCAGGACACCTTTGCAGAGGGAGGAAGACCTGGAAAGGACACAGGTGGGTTTCTAGGGTGTTTATAATGCCCAATAACGTAAACGCCACTGGCAAGTGAGGTTGCAAACAATGACAAATGACATGTGGATGTAGATTATGGCAGGGGAGACTGGGGCTTTCCTACTTAGTGCACCATGAAAAGTTTGTGATAAAATCATGGATCAGATCTGGGACCTACATAGCCATTTTACAAATCAGGAAACTGAAGCCAGAGAGAGTTGATGATTGGTTAGCATCACACAGATGAGAGCTCAGGTTTCCTGACTCCTAAACAGGACTCTTCCCACTACAATTTCAAAACGAGTAGATTTTTGCCTTTAATTTTTCTTCAATTTTCCTCCACTACGCTCTTGTCTCAAGTCTTCTTCCTCTGGTCCAGCATTGTTTGTAAGCAAACTGTTTATTTATACATTATATACTTAGAGAAAAGCACACAAATCGTAACTGCTCAGCTCAATGCATTTTCACCACTACCCAGATAAGGGAACAGAACAACGAATAACAGAGAAGCCCTCCGACTCCCAGCCCAACTCCCAGTTACTACCCACCTCTTCCCCAAACAGAAGATCTTTTATCATCATCATTTAGTTTTGTCTGTTTTTTAAATTTGTATAAACTAAATAATAGTATATGTATTTATATATGTATTTTTGCACGTGCATTTGGTTTCTTGCAGTCAGCATCCTGTGTGAGATTCATGTTGTCGCAAGTACCAGTTTACTCATTCTCCTTGCTGTAGGGTTTTCCACTGTGTGACTGTGCCACAATTTATTTGACCACTCCACTGCTGATGGATCTTTGGAGTTTTTCCAGTTTTTCTTGATTACAAATAGAGCTGCTATGAACATTCTTCTGCATGTTTTTTACTGTATCCAGCAACCTGACTAAATTACACATTAATTTCAACATATGTAGCATTTCTTTTGGGTATAAAGTTAGGAGTAGAAATGCTGGGTTGTTATAGGGTATGATTATGTTCAGTTTTAGTAGACACTGCCAGTTCTCCAAAGTTGTCATATCAATTTACATTAGACCATTGCGAGTTCCACTTTCTCCACATCCTTGCCAGTACTTGATATTTTCAGTCTTAAATTTTAGCCACTGCAGTGAGTATGTTGTCGTATTTCACTGTGATTTTAATTTGTATTTTCATAATAACTGATGAGATTTTGCCTCTTTCCATATTTTTGGTGGCAATTGGAAAATCCTTTTTTGTGGATTTCTTGTTCAATTTTTTTTGCCCATTTGGCGAGTGGGGTGGGGATTGTCTATCTTTTAATAATTGTTTCTTGGTGTTCTTTATACATTCTTGATACCTGTTCATATGTATCACCAATATCTTAATATTAATGTAGTCCACAGATTCTCAGCGGGGCTGTATTGCCCTCATGGGGTGAAAATTGGTTCTTAGGGGCATGGAAAATCTTAGATATTAGAACTGGCTGGTGGCACTCCAAAGGGCCACAGTGCATGAACAGATATACAGAATATCTATGGTATTAAAATTTTATGACAGAGGGGCTGGGGAGATTAGGGTCAAAAAGGTCTACAAAGGCTTCTTAAAGGCAATAATTCTAAAAGGTTGAAAAACACTGATGTAGTCTAATGCATCCACAACTGTCTTTTTGAGTTCTGTTAATCTTTCCACACACCAAAGTCTTGAAGATACAATGGCTCAAATCTTAAGAACAATGAAGAATATAAGTGTGGGAATCATATTCTTGTTGCCAATCTCAGGGATAAAGTTTTCAATGTTTCATTATTAAATATGAATTAAATATTTCTTCATTATTAAATATTTCTTCTTATTTCAATTTTGATAGGTTACAGGTTTTTAAAAGGAATTTATAAATTTCACTTATATCATCAAATGTATTGTCATAAAGTTTTTAAATAATATCCTCTTTTAAAATTTTGTTAATGTTTGTAGTATCAATAAACAGCAATGTGTCCCTTTTCATTGTTGATATAGATCATTTGTGGGTTTTTCTCTATAAGTCCTATCAATTTTATTCATCTTAAGTAAGAAATCATTTTTGGTTTTGTTGAGTTTTTTCCAGTTGTGCATTTATTTCTGTTACACTGATTTCTGTTCTTAATTTTATTGTTTCTTTTATTTCTTTGGGTTTAGCTTGTTGATTTTTAGCCTTTTTTTTCTCCACCCACTATTTACTTTTATGGCCAAAATTTCCCTATAAGCATTGGTAGCTTCATCCTACAAGTTTTGATATGTGGGGTTTTTTTACTACCACTCATTTTAAAATAGTTTCTAATTTCCATTGTAATTTCCTCCTTGAGACATACATTATTTGCAAGTACATTGCTTGATTTCTAAACACTTTAAGATATTCTATCTTTCTCTTATAGCAAAACTTAGTTCTACTGTGGTCAGAGAATATTCACGAAATTATTTCAATTCTTTGAAATGTATAGACACTTCTTCATGGCCTAGTATAAGTTCTGTTCATTAGATGTTCCTTGTGCCCTTAAAAAGAATATATATCCTGAGATTATTAGGTATAGAGTTTTATATATGTAAATTTGGTCAAGTTTATTAATCATGTTGTTCAAATATTCACTATCCTTACTGATTTTTTTGCTTATTTTATCAATTACCTATAAAAGTATATTAAAATCTTCCACTTTAAATTGTGTCCTCATATTTGTGTCCCATGTGAAGAGCATATAATGAGCATATAATTGCTTTTTGTTTTTTTAATCCAGCCAAATAATCTTTACTTCTACTTGAGTATATGGATCATTAAATTTAATGTAATGATCATTTTGATTTATCATCTTACTATTATTCTACTTGTCCACCTATTCTACGTTCAATTTTCTCTGGTCATGGCTTATTTTAGATTATTCAGTTTTCCTTTTCCTATTTTAACTCTCTAATAAATTGTTAGTATATATTCTTTAGGTGGTTATCCTTGAGATTATTACATGCATTTTAGATTTATTAGAATCTTCATAAATTAGGATTTTCACCTTTTCACAGATAATGTTAGGATATTAGAATACTTTAATTCCATTTACCCTCCTCCTACCTTTTTCTTTATCATGCATTTAACTTCTACATCTATATTAAACTTGATAAAATATTATTCTTATTGCTTTACAGCTGATAGTAATTTAAACTTACTAACCTGTTGACCATTTATTTGCACTGTTCTTCATTTCTTCCTTCATTTCTCTTTTTTTATCTGAGGTCATTTTTATTTGCCTTAAGAACTTCCTTTATTACTTCTTTTAGTGAAGTTCTTCTGGCAACAAACTTTCTCAATTTTTGTTTGTTTGTATTTATGTATTTATTTTGCCTTCATATTTGAAAACTATTTTTAACTGTGTAAATAATCTAGGTTAACAAGTTTTTCTTCTGGCACTATAAAGATGTCTCTGGCTCTCTTCTTTCAGTATTTCACAAGTGTCTCCAGTTCTGTCACTGTCGTTGGTCTGCTGTTGGACGGGTTGAGAAGTTAGCTCTCAGCGTTGCTCTTTTGAAGGCAGCGTGTCTGCTTTTTCATGTAGATGCTTTTGATTTTCCCTTCATTGGTGCCATTCAGTGATTTTACTCTGAGTGTGTAAGTGCGGTTTTTCTTTGTATTTATCTTTTTTCCTCTTTAATCTATCATCTATGTTTTAATGTTTTTAGACAGTTTTTAAAACTTATTCTTGGCTATTTTCTCTTAAACTATTGTTTCTGCCCTTTCTATCTTTTCTCCTCCTTTGAAATTTCCAATTGTGTATATATTAAAACTTATCATCTACTGTGCTCTTTTCTGTACTTTTCCATTCTTTTTAATATCTGCACGTTAGTCTATTGTCTGCCTCTGGCAGACCTACTTCAGCTCACTAATCTTCTCTTCAACTGTGTCCAGTCTACTCTTTGAACCATCTATTGACTTTATAATTTCAATCATCACATTTTTCAGTTTTATAATTCTATTTAACCCTTTTTTTATTTCAGCATATTACGGGGGTACAAATGTTAAGGTTACGTATATTGCCCATGCCCCCTCTCCTCTCTCGAGTCAGAGCTTCAAGAGTGACCATCCCCCAAAGGTTGCACATCTCTCTCGTTATGTTTGTATATACCCATCCCCTCTTCCTCCCTCCCACCCACCCGACTTAAAGATTCTGTTTCTATCTTGAGATTTTCTATCTTATCCAGTTTCTTTAACCACTTCGGTACGAGCGTCGACTATAGTCGACAGCCACAGATGAACGTGCACAGCCGACCGTCAATTGTAGCTGACAGCTGTGATATGAAGGCGCACAGCCGAGCGTCGACTTTAGTCTATAATTTTGAATTGACTTTTCTAATTTTTCATTTATCAAAATAAAATTGTGAACATTTAAAAATAACGTAATGAAAACATATATGTATATGTTACCTATTCTGATTGACATTACAAGTAAAGCTGCCTGCAAAGTAAAACAAGCTTTCAGTGCTTTAAAGCTTTCCTCATCACACAAGAGCAAAACAGATGCGTCGTCAGTGCACAGCACAAACTAGCGTGCGGACTGTGAGTGCCGGCTGTGGGCAAGGCTTCGCGGCCGGTGAGCGCCCTACCAAAGTGGTTAATATAATCATAGTTATTTAACATCTGTGTCAGATAATTCCTATCTGCATCACCTATTCATATATTTCCATTACCTATTGTTTTCATAGTTCTGTTTCTTCATGTCTGGTAGTTATTTATCGGATACTGAATATTGTATGTATGGTATTGCAGAGGCTCTGAAGGATGCTTTATCACTCTAGAGAAGATTCACTCTATCCTCTGGCAGGTGAAAAGGATTAGATCACCTCAATGCAACATAGATTAAGTTGAAGCATGTGCACAGTCTTTGCAAGCTTCTATGTATTGCTGGTTTCCTCCAACTGCTAGTATATAGATCTTCAAAGATCCTGAGATCCTGAGGCATTTTCTAGGAACCCCCGCCTGCCTCCTTGAAGAGGTACCGAACTCCAGTTTTTGTCCCACACTTGAGAGACTTATGAAAGCTTTGCTCTACATTTCAGCCTCTTTCTGCTTAACTTCTTAGACTCTTGCTTTGTGTAGCTTAATTAGGAAAGGTGCTGTGTTAGTCCATTTTGTGCTCCTGTAACAGAACACCTGAGACTGAATAATTTATAATGAATAGAAATTTATTAGCTCACAGCTCTGAAGGCTGGGAAGTCCAAGATTGAAGAGCCAGCATCTTGGGAGGGGCTTCTTGCTGCATCACCCATGACAGAAGGTAAAAGGGCAAGAGAGGGCAAGCGCCAATCCCACAGTGAGGGTGGAGCCCTCATGGCCTAATCATCTCTTCAAGTTCCCATCTTTTAATAGTGTTACAATGGCAATTAAATTTTAACATAAGTTCTGGAGGGAACAAACATTTAAACCATAGCATTCTACCCCTGGTACCCAAAACTCATGTCCTTCTCACATATCAGATACATTCATTACATCTCAATATTCCCAAAAGCCTTCCCTTGTTCCAGCATCAACTCAAAAGTCTAAAGTCCAGAGTCTCATCTACATCAGATTTGGTTGCGACTCAAGTTCATCCTGAGGCAAATTTCCCTCCAGTTTGAGTCTGTGAAATCAAACAAGTTATCTACTTCCAAAATACAAAGGTCGGGGCAGATACCAGCCTGATCAAGAACGAGACCCCATCTCCACTCAAAATAGAATAAATTAGCCAGGAGTGGTAGCACACACCTGTAATCCCGGCTACTGTGTGGGCTGAGGCAGGGGGATCACTTGAGCCCAGGAGTTTGAGTTGCAGTGAGCTATGATGACGCCACTGCACTTTAGCCAGGGTGATAGAGAAAGACAAGATAGGATAAGCGTAGGCTAGACGTTCCCAGTCCAAAAGGGAGTAATAGGCAAGAAAAAAGGGACAACTATTCCCAAGTAAGTCCAAAACCCAACCGAGTTTAAACCTTAAGGACAGAATAACCCTTGACTCTGTGCCCTACCTCCTGGATGCTCTGGGGTGGGAGTTGGGCCTCCAAGGCCCTGGTGGGGGCTCCATCCCCAGGCTTTGCTGGGAACAGCCTAATGACCACTCCCGCAGTTGCAGTTGGGTGCCTGTGGCTCTCTCAGGTTGGCATTCCATGTAGCTCTACACTTCTGGGGCCTAGTGGGGACTCTCTGCAGCCGCTCCAATACCCAGTTCTACTGGGCACTGCCCAATGGGGCCTCTTCGCGTGTCTCTGCCCATGCAACAAACAGGCATCGGCTAGGCCCCAGGCTGTCCACAGGTCCTTTGAAAGCTAGTGGGGGAAGCCCTGCCCTGCAGCTCTTGCACTCTGCCGTACACCTGCAGACTCAGCACCACCTGGATGCTGCCAACGTGAGGCCACCAACGTGATGCTACTGACATTTGCCACTGGCGCCTTCCAAGACTGTGGCCTGAGTGACACCTGGGGCCACCAAGGAGCAGGCACTTGCATGAGAATATAGAGAGCAGAGACCTGAGGAGGCCACAGGGAGCCCCAAGGCCCCAAGGGTACCCTAAGCTTCTCTTTCGACCTATTTGCTTCCCGCAGGGCTTGGCGCTCTGGCCTGTGGCGGGAAGGGCTGCAGCAGTGATCTCTCAAGTGCCTTCAGGGTCATTCTCCCTTGTCCTGATGCATGGCCTCTGGCTTCCTTCTGCTACCCTATCTCCTTATCAAACAGTTGCTTGGCCACACCCTTAGTTTCCTCTCCAGAAAATTCTCCTTCATCCTCTACCACCATGTGGCCAGGATGAAAATCCCTAATTTCTGTTTCCCTTTTAATTACACATTCCACCCTTAAATCCTTCCTATCTTCTTGTATTTTTCCATATGCAGATAAAGAAGCCACACAGCATTAGGCATTTCCTCCGCCAGATACCCAGTTGAGCAGTCCCTAACCTTTTTGGCACCAGGGCCAGGCTTCATGGAAGACAAGTGTTCCACACCAGTTCAGGGGAGCAGAGCTCAGACGGTGATGCTCGCCAGGTTCCTAACAGGCCGAGCCGAGCTGCTGCCCTGGGTCACTGCCCTTAAATTCTGCCTTTCACAAAACCCCTGGGTGCCAACACAATCTAGCGAAGTTCGCTGCTACTTTATAAAAAGGATGACCTTTCTTTCAGTTTCCAATATCTTTTCCCTCAATTTCCATCTGAGACCTCATCAGAACAGCTTTTACCATCGTATGCCTGCCAGCATTCTGATCGAGACCACCTGGGTACCCTCTAGGACGTTCCAGGTTTTCCCTGTAGCTCTCTTCTGAGCCCTCAGCAGAGGCGCCCTTAGGCAATCTAGGCTTTTCTCGCCCACCCTCCGTGTTCTTCTTATCTCTCCCATTACCCTGTTCAAAGCCCTTTTCACGTTTTCAGGTTATTTGTTCTATAATAGTAACAGCCCCACTGCTCTAGTACCAATTTTCTGTGTTAGTCTGCTTTGTGCTGCTGTAACCAGAATACCTGAGGCCAGGGAATTTATAACGAACAGAGATATATGGGCTCATAGTTCTGGAGGCCGGGAAGTCCAAGGCTGAGAGGCGAGGCTCTGGCAAAGGCCTCCTTGCTGCTTCATTCCGTGACGAAAGGTGAAAGAGCGAGAGAGGAACAAACTCACCCTTTCACAAGGGCACCAATTCCACCTGTGCAGGTGGAGCCCTTATGACCTAATCACCTCCTAGAGGTCCCATCTCTTCACATGGTTACAATGACACTTACATTTCAAGGTGAGTTCTGGTCGGCACATTCAAGCCACAGCAGACCTCAAATACCAGTGCTGAGTATTAGGCTCATTACTCTTAAGTATCTTAGTCTTCAAGCCCTGGCCACCTTGGAAATACCTCCACTTGTATCTTTCCACTTGGAAGGTCACCTGACACTCTTCTTCTGATTTTCCGCCTCTTGGGGCCTCCCTCACCCAGCTTCTTTGCCTCCTGCCCTGCACCAATAAGCAACAAATGCACGTAGGTAAAAGCTATGTGTAGCAAGTAAGATGTGCAACGTTTGGGGGATGGACACGCTTGAAGCTCTTACTCGAGGGGGGGGATGGGCAATATATGTAACCTTAACACTTGTACCCCCGTAATATGCTAAAATAAAATAATTTTAAAACTAAAAATAAAAAACATAAAAGCTCTGTGTAGCAAGTTGGGTTCACCTCAATAAACTTTCCTCTGTACAATCAGGTCCCTCAGGTTTTAGTTGTTTGACAGATGTCCTGTGCTTTTCAGCCAAAATTTGTATTCTCTTGGGCTCTTCCAGTTGTTCTCAGCAGACACGTTGGCCTGCTACAAGTGATCCCATTATGGATGGAAGTGAAAAGATCTGTACAACCTGCAGCTCCTAAGGATCTTAAAACATGACTTTACTGAGCCAGTCTCCTGCTCAGTGGCCTTCAATGTCTATTTCTCATCACTCTGAGTTTAAACCTCACTGTCTTCCCATCCCAGGTCCTTCCTAACCTGGAACAATTCAATGATCTAAACTTGTTTTCCACAAATCTTCATGGTGGATCTTTCATATCTATTAGGTCAGATCCTTCACTCATTCTTTAAACACATGGTTTTTCCATGATACTTGTGTGATTTAGGGCAAATTGCCCAACTCCCTGTTCTTCAGTTTTCTTGCTTATAAAATGGGGATATTAGCACCTACCTCTTAGGGATATTATGCAGATTCAACAACTTAATGTAGGAAGAGTATTTTGAAAAGCACCTAGCACTTAGTAAGTATTGGCCATTGTTCCAGCCTACAGCTTTCTTTCTTCCTCTCTTTCCCCAGTGAAAATGTTCTCCCCGTTTTTCCACTAATCCATTCGAATTAGTGGAAATTTGAATTCCTTATTCTTCAAGATCCAGATTAATTATTATGCTATTCATGTAGAAAAATATCCTCTATCTAAATTCCTATAAGACTTACAGGTCTGAACCACATGCCATCACTTTTGTGTAATAGCTGTTGTCACTATTGTTTACGACTCTACTCCTAGATTTCTAGTCAGCCTGATTACATTAATGGAAAATAGACTGTTTCTGATAGCAGTTCTGATAAAGGGTCTCATTTAAAATGTTAAGCAGTTTAAAATCTATGCCAGGGTTTCTAAATGTTTGCTGCACACTTAAATCACTGGGATTTAAAAAATGTCCAAATACCCAGGCCAATCCCATACCCCGAACCAGTTAAAACAAACGCTGGAATGCATGCCTGACTGCATTTTAAGTTCCCCAGATTTGCTCTAAGGTTGAGAACTACTGCTCTCTTCTGAAAGTAAGAGGAATAATTTAAATGGCACGAGCCTTTGGGTAACATCTTGAAGGTGTTTGCCTGGTAGAAACGTGGTGGTGAAGGAAGGAGACTGGGGCGTTCCAGAGAGAGGCGCAGCCTGCGCAGGACACGGGGCTGTGGGAGACTGAGTCACGCTGACGGACTGGTGTGGTGCTCAAAGTGACTCCGGCATAGGGGATGGGGAGGAGAGGGAGGAGATGAGCAGCTTGGGTCAACACATGAGAGTTTTGAATCTTTGGGGGTTTGGGGTCAGGTAGTGACCAAATCTGACTTGTGGGTTGCAAAGATCCTTTTGGGGAAAAATGGGAGGAGATTTGGAGGAAAGAACTAGACTGGAAAGAACAGGATACAAATTAAGGAATTTTTCCAAGGTCCCCATGCAAAATGATCAGGGTTTGGACCAAGGCAACGAGACATAGAGGAGGCATCCCGAAGCCAAAACCCCGAAGGCAGCTGGAAGGTAGTTCTCGCCAGCAAGGATGATCGTGGTCCCGCTACCTGCCTGGGGTTCCAGCTTTCACACCAACCCTGAGCTCACACTCCACGTGTGGACACCACTGCCCTCTGCCCCTGTTTCTTAGACCTTTGGAGATAAGAAATGTTCCACCGTCCTATTACTCTCACTCTGAGCTTTAAGGCTGCCTTCTGGAGATGCCAGTCCCACTCCTGGTTTCATTTCCAGTGGTCCCCAGGAAGCCCACCCATCGTCACCCCTTCATTCAACTTTCCCCTTTACTCCCACCCTTCCCTCTGTAACATGCTCTCTTGGGAAAAGTATGATCTGTGGAGTCAGACAGACCACGGGTTGAATCCTAACTCCACATTTACTCGGGAAATCTACCCAGTGTCTGAGTTCACTATCTTAGGTGAATGAACACAGCACATTTAGTCTCCTGGAGGTTTTGCAGGGAGTTGATATAATCTACCCAAAGCACATAGCCCGGCCGGATTATCTCCTTCTCTCTACAGAGTCCAAATCCCATTCATCTTGCTGTTTTCTCCTCCCTTGCCCCTCCCTCCTCTCACTCCTTCCTTCCTGCTACCCTGGAAAGATTTGCTGAAAAGAACTCTGAGGCTCTAGCCTTGTCTCTGCCACTAACCTAGTAGCAAGACCTTCGGCAAGTCACTGGCACCCTCTGAGCCCAGTGTCTTCATCTATAAAATGAGACACGGAAGAGGTGGCCTCCGAGGGCCAGTTCCCTGCCTCGGGCTGTGCTGTGAAGCAGGTCTGAAGCCCATCTCCTTCACAGGGTCCCCGCGCCGGGGCACACGGCAGCAACTCTCTCCACACCCGCATTCCGCTGCCCTGTCGGAACAGGTCCCTTGTTTTATTTTTGCTCTTCACATTGAAAATGTTTATCATTAAGGATTTATGTCAGAATGGCTGGGGGCAGGGTGTTGAGAGGAAGAGTCTTAGCTCTGCAAGAGCAAAAACGTTGCCCTGGAGGGGAACGCTGTCCTTGGCGGTTGAGTCCCCCGCAGGCCCGCCCTCCCGGAGCCCCAGCACAGCGCTCAGCCGCTCCGGACACCGCGGGACACTCACCAGCCTCCTGCCCCGCTCCTCCCTCCCTCCTCAGTGCGGGCTCACAGTGACACAAAAATATTTAACCAGAATTCGTTTCAATTTACAGATTCAACACAATCCACTTAGATGTTCGTGCATTTTCTTTCATTTAACAAGTCGTTACTGAACATCTACAATGTGTGAAGTGCTGTGCTGAGCTTTAAGGCTGTAAACATGAATAAGACAGTTTTTGCTGTCCAGGAATTTACTGTCTATTTAATTTACTCAACAATATCTCATTATTTTGTGTCATACAGGACGCTCTGGAAGCAGCGAGTATGGAATGAGAGATGTTTATCAGGAACCGACACCTGTGGAAGGAAGAAGGAAGAAAGCAGAGCTGGGCGGAAGGGGAAGCCGAACCTTCTGGGGCCTGACCCACCCCCGGAACCCAGTGGTGAGAACCACGTCAGGGTCACCCCGCACGGCCCAAACTCGGGCCTTTTGCCCCTGTGTGTTACTTTTCCGGGGCTGCCATAGCACATTATTGTAGACTGGGTGGCTTAAAACAACAGAAACTTACTCTCTCACAGTTCCAGAGGCCGGAAGCCCCAAACCCAGGTGTTGGCAGGGCCCGGCTCAATCCAAAGGGCCCGGGGAAGAATCCTGCCGGCCTCTTCGAGCCCCTGGTGGCTCCAGGTGCTCCTGGGCTTGTGGCAGCAGTACCTCTCTCTACCTCTGTCTTCTCATGGCCTCCTCGTCTGTGCGGCTGAGTCTCAAATCTCCCTCTCCTTCTACATTTTCGTGTTGTTTCATTTGTTTTTTAAAGACTTTACTTTTTTTAGAGCAGTTTTAGGTTCACAGGAAAACCGAGAGGCGATACAGAGATTTCCCACACAGCCTCTGCCCTGACAGGGGCGCAGCGTCAACACCCCCACGAGACGGGGACATTTGCTATGACTGACAGGCCCACGGCCAGTTGTCCTGATCACCCCGAGCCCACAGGGTACATTAGGGCTCACTTTTGGTTTTGTACATTCTGTGGGTGCAGATGAATGTGTAATAACGTGTATTCGCCACCCCACTGTCTGTTTTTCATAAGGACACTTGTCTTTGGACACTTGTCGCTCACCCTGAATCCAAAATGATCTCACCTCAAGATCCTTAACTTAGTTATATCTGCAAAGATCCTTTTTCCAGATAAAGTCACTCTCACTGGTTCTGGGCCTTCGGACACAGATCTGTGTTTTTAGGGCCACCATTCAACCCACCACACGCTGCTTCACTCGGTCACCAAATGTGGACTGCCTCAGAAAGGGCGGCCTTCAGGGACAGCGCCCTCTGCACGGAGGCTGACGCCACAGGAGCTGGAGCTGGAGGGCGTGTGGTGACTGTCCCCAAACGCGCGCGCTCTTCCCTGGAAGGGGGTCCGGATGCTGGCTGTTCCGTCTACTGCGTACGGCCAAGGTCCGTGCTGGGAACCAAAGGCAAAGTAACTAAAATCGGACAGAGTCCTCGTCCTTGCCATCCATGCGGTGTAGCAAGAGGACACAAGTATTCATCAAATAACCTCACAACCACAGGCAAACTGGCTTCAGTGGGAAGTGCTACCAAGAAGAGGTTCATGTGACCATACGTATCTGTGGAGGGGAGACCTGCTGCTTTCCCTGAGGTATAGAACAGTGTTTGGGACTGAGGGAACAGCATGTGCAAAGGCCAGATCAGCGTGCATTCAAGAAAGTCGAAGAAAGCCAGGCAGGCTAGAGTCGGAGAGCAAACAGGAGTGAGGCAACATGAGCCTGAGGAGGTGGGTAGGGACCACTCCAAGCGAGGGGCTTCGGGACATGTAAACGGTTTGATCTTTATCCTTAGAACAGCAGAACTTGATTAAAGAGTTTCAAGAAAGGGAGTGTGTTGAGTCAGGGGTTGAAAATGACCAGAGCAAATTGCACTGGAGGAGAGATGCACGTCGCCACCTGGAGCCGGATTTGAGGGAGGGAAGAGGAGCAGCAAGGAGGCCAGTGGGAGGCTGGGTTGCAGGCGTCCAGCCAGGAGCCGATGGGACCTAGGACTGGGTGACATAGTGGAGATGGAGAGAAACCGATGGATTCCAGAGAGATTCAAGAGACAGTTAACAGATCTGGTGAAGGACTGGCTGTGGCCGTGAAGAACAATCCTTTGGGATGACTCCTGGGTTTCTGCTCCTGCCAGGGGATAAGGAAAGGTGACCCTCGCTGAGACTGGGAGCATGAGAAAAGACCCGGTGTGAGCAAGGATAGAATGTCCAAGAAGCTGGAATGTGTAACTCCCTGTGGGACTAAAGGAGACCATGGGGTCCAGAGGGAGCTTGAGCATTCTTCTGCCTCCCTCCCCTCTGCCGAATGCAAACCTGCACCTCCTGGTCCCGTGCGTACACCTTTGCCTTTGAGGTTCGTTCTTCCCGTCTGCGCCTGTTACCGCCCTGCCCGGTCCCTGGCACCTACTGACTCACCTCTTGATCCCCACCTACGTTCGCTGAGGATGCTGGCTTGTGGCCCAGTCTTTCTCTCTACTTCATGTCATCGGTCATGGGTCACCTCCATGTTTATGTACAACAGATCCCCAGACCTCCCTAACTCCCTTCGCCTCAGCTACTCGCGCCCACAGGCACCCCTGTCCTCGGCAGCCCCACATCAGATCTTAGACTTCATCCTCCCTCTCTGAATAGCCTTTCATTCTTCTAGCTCATGCGTCATTTAATCCCATAACTCCTGTTCTTTTTTTTTTAATTTCTTAATCCAAAATGTGTTTATCAGGAGGGTTTTCTGCTCACCTTGGTTCAGTGTGCTTTCCGTGCTGCTTTCTCCTGCAGGAACACCTGTGAGCCGCGCTTTCCCTCTGTGGGCTGGCTGAGGACAGCGGGGCAGCCAGCACACAGAGCTACCGTGTGTGCAGGGCCAAAGGCCGTGCTGATTTCCCAGTCCCTGGGCACTGCATAGCCAGGAAGTAGGAATGGGGCTCTGCGCCAGGGGTTCTCCTTGTGTTTCCTCTTCTCCTCTTCTGGAGAGGGATGAAGGGGATCCTTTGTGGGAGGCATGTTCTTGTGGGGAGGTCGCTGCTGCCAGAAAGACTATTCTTTTTTTTATTTCAGCATATTATGGGGGTACACATGTTAAGGTTATGTATAATGCCCTTGCCCCCTCCCCCCTTGAGTCAGAGCTTCAAGCATGTCCATCCCCCAGACGGTGCACATCGCACTAATTATGTATGTATATACCTGTACCCTCCTCTCCCTCCCACCTGCCCGACACCCAATAAATGCTAGTCCTATGTGTCCACTTAGGTGCTGATCAGTTAATAACAGTTTGCTGGTGAGTCCATGTGGTGCTTGTTTTTCCATTCTTGGGATACTTCACTTAGTAGAATGGGTTCCAGCTCTATCCAAGAAAATACAAGATATACTATATGACTACTGTTTCTTATAGCTGAATAGTACTCCATGGTATACATACACCACAGTTTATTATTCCACTCATGTATTGATGGGCATTTGGGTTGTTTCCACAACTTTGTAATTGTGAATTATAATTGTGCTGCTATAAACATTCGAGTGCAGGTGTCTTTTTTGTAGAGTGTCATTTGTTCTTTTGGGTAGATAGATGCCCAGTAATGGGATTGCTGGATCAAATGGTTGATGTACTTGTATTGCTTTAAAGGTATCTATAAATTTTCTTAATCCATTTGTTTTTCCTAATTAACCCATTCCTAGCCTCCCTGCCTTCCCTTCCAGCTTGCACAGAGTGGTTTATCTCCATAGTAGGTAGGTTGGATGAAATATTTGGGTATTTTAATTGTAGTACAGGAGAAATGAAAATGTGTTTATATGCTAAGAGGAAAGGGCTAACAAAGAGAGAGAGAGGTTAAAGTTATAAAAAAGGGAATGATTGCAACTAAATGTCCAAAAAGAAACAAGTAATGAGGCAAATAATGTACCTTACCTCAGTGGGAAGTTTTGCATACACAGAAAGCAGAAACACAGAATTGTTATACTATGTGGTTATAACTACATAAATAATGCGTACATATGCATAAACTTTATAAAGGAATAAAGAAATATAAAAAATCCTTATGTCAGTGGAGTAGGATTAAGGCCAAGTATTTTCTTTTTAAATTCTCATTATAATTGTAAAAATATTTAATAAGAAGAAATGCCTTTTGGAAAAGAAGAATGGATACTTTCTAAATTTTTGAGTAGGGACAGAAATTCTAGCCAAATGATATGGAGGCTAAAAGACAGATGACCGTGAGCTCACAGCTGGCTTTGCCACCTGCTTAGTCACTACAGCATCCAAGCCTCAGTTCTCTCAAACATGTAAAATGGGGATAATAATAAGTGTTCTTTCATAATTGTGAGGATTAAATGAGATAGAGCATGTCCTTATGGTCTGCGGCCCACGGGAAGTGCTGAGTGAATGTTACTGGTTATTATTGCTGCTGCTGTCAGCGCTGCCAATGCTCTGAGTCAGCTGCTCTCGTCTTGGGATGTTTTCACTGCAATTACAGGTTGGCACGGTGGGATGAGACAAGGACATACCACGCAGCTCTGTCTCTGATGGAGCTATATAAACTTAAATCAGTTAGTTAACTTTTCTGAGACTCAATTTCTACATTTTTTTTAAAAGCCCGCTTTTTAAAATCACAATTTTAAACCTGCTTTACAAGATCTGGCCAGAGCTGGTCTCGCCAACCTCATCTCAGCTCTCTTTCCAGGGCTCTCAAACCCAAACTAACTCCTTCTGCTTATCCTTCAGGTTTGTTTCCTCATTTTCTGCCATCTGTTGGATTGATGCAGTTTTCTTTATTCCCTTATTACAACTCTACTGATTTATAAATTATATACTCTAATGCTACTAATGTTTGATATGAATATGATGTTTTAGCTACTGTAAGCACTTTTCATAATACATGTGGCTGTTGCCCAATACTTTAGTTTCACTGTTTTTATACTCCACCCAATTAACCATTATTATTTTTCCTGTTTTATGTAGTCAATGTAAGATATATTTACCTACAATGGCATGTAGACTGACTTACAACATTAACTATTGGCAATGGAATACTGTTTTCAAAGTGACAAGGGAAAATCACCATAAACCTAGAATGCTACATACCATTCTTATGAATGTATCCTATTTTTCTCTCTGGTTGTTTCAAAAATATTTTTTGCCTTTTGTGTTCTATAGTTTTACTATACTGTGTCTGGGCATGGATTTTAATTTTTTATTATGCTATGTACTCACTATGCTCCCTGTATCTAAGGATTCACATTATTTTCCATTCTAGAAAATCCTCTTTGAACATTATGTCTTCCCCATATTCTCCATTCTCTCATTCTAAAATCCATAAAAAATGTAACTTAGCATTCTTAGTCTATTCTCCATGTCTATTAGCTTCATTTTCCTATTTTTCATTTCTTTATCTTTCTGAACTTCATTCTCTTTAATTTACTTGGCCCTATCTTCCAGTTTAGTAATTCTCTCTTCAGAAGTCTCTAATCCACCTAATTTATTTTACTCTCGATGACTATAATTTTTACTTCTAAACATTCTGTTTACCTCTATTTCAGGAAAGCATGTTTTTTGTCTTATGTTTTTCATCCTCATTTTGTGTCTTTAATCATTTAAAAAATATTTCTCTTATAGGCTTTTCAGAATATATTATTACCAAAGTTCTTAAGGATTCAATTCTATTGTGGTTCAGGTCCCCTCTCTCTCCATCTTGTCTATTTCTCCTGATATCTTGCTTCTTTGTTTGTCTGGTAATTTTCAACTGTGAGCTCATCTTCAGTAATGATTTATTTATGGAAATTTGTGCAAGCTTAGATTATATCAATATTTATGTAAATGTGAAAGGAAGAGCCTATGTCCTTCTAAAAAATTTATGCTTTTGCCAAAAATATCAGCCTGGGACCACTTTTTTATTTTACATATATATATATATATATATAGAGAGAGAGAGAGAGAGAGAGAGACACACACACATATTATTTTTATATTTGTTAATTTTCCCCAAGGGGGAAGATTGTGTATATTTATTTAAACCCTGAATCCTCCTAAGATCAGTAGTTATGAATTTTCAGGGGATTTATTACCCTCCACCAGAACCTTAGCTAAGACAAATATGTGTTCTCAGATCCTAGGCAAAGATAAATAAATGCTCTCATCAATTCCCTTTACCTGCCAGCATATTTTTTAAAATCTATTCTTTCACTGATAGTGTAATTCTATGAGAGTTCTGGATTACTTGAGAGTCTCAGTTCTAAGTTCCTGAGATTCTGTTTCCTGAACCATTTTAGGAAACATTTCAATCTGCGATATGGTTACCAAGATGGTAACTGATGTTCTTTCTAACCTACACCATATTCCCACCCTAAGCCCCAGACAATGTCAGTTTATACTTCCCAGTCTTGTTTTTACTTTCTTCTTTGCCTTGAGGACCTGAGGATTTCTCCATTTCTTCTTTGCAAGCACGGCTATGCATTTAAAAGGATGTTCACTATATTTTGTTGAGTATTTCTCCTTAACATTGCTTAGCATTATTATAATTAATTAATTACATAATTTTCATTTGGTGTTTATGTTATTCATTGGTCCGAAGCTCCATAAGGGCAAGGATCGTACCTATTTTGCTTAACAGTAAACCTCCTGGAATGACCCAGCATACTGCCTGATATATAGTAGGTCACAAATAAATGTTTGTGAGATGGATGAAGCTGTGAGATTTAAATGAGAAACTGTGTGAAATTAGCATACAATAGGTGCATAATTACTAGAAGGCATTTATTCATAGTGTCTTTTACTATCTTCTTCATTTATGTAGATCCTCATGTCTGGAAAAACTAAAAACTCCCATGGTAACACCTCGTTATCTTACAGTGAACCAACACACAGCACACCACAACCTCTCCTCCACTGCCACAAGCCAGTGTGATTTGGAACAGCTGCAGGCGTGAGAGTTAAAGTGCTACACCTCACATTTGGGTCCTCTTTGTTTTTCTGGTGCGCTGTTGCGGGTGGTCGGTTGGCACGGGAAGCAGAGATTGGCGTTGGAGCCTGTGGGCTGGCTCCTGTGACCTGTATCCTGGCATCTTTTTTCAGTCTTCCTCTCCTCCCCCAATCCAGTGCTTTCTCCAACTCGCCTCTCGCCTGCTACGTGACCGGCACAGAACTAACTGCAAAAAGACCCAGGTTCTAGTCCAAGTTCTGCTTCTGACAAGCTGTGTGATCTTGGGCAGTTCCTTGTCTTTAGTTACTAATAAGGAAAATGAAAAATTTGGACTCCATTGTATCTAAAAATCTTCTCTAATACAAATAGTTTATGACTTACTCTAAAATGTTTTGCCTATCAGACTATCTTCACCATTCTGTCACTAGCAAATCAGTGTTTTCTTTCTCCAGCTTAGTCTTCTACCTTCTCACCCTCTCTGTGCCAGTTACCTGTCTCCTTCCCATCCCCACCTTCACCTCTGGCTTATTTCCTACTATAACAGGTAAGCTACTTGAGGGTGGAGTAATATCTGTATCAGATTAATAAATGGTTATCATTATTATAATAATAATTATACCCTTATTTTCACCCTGATCCTTTTAGCTCAGATTAATCCTGCCCTACCCTCCTAAGTTGACAAATAAATAATTCCTGGACTCTTCTAATTGAGGGATTTGTATCTTCCAAGTGTCTCACACTCCCTGTGACACCGTGTCAATATCCTCCCTGGTTTACCAAGGAGTTGACAGGAGCACAGATGAAGGAGGAGGCTCTTTCCAAGCCTTGTAAAGATTCAGTAACTTCCTCATTTTTTTTTTTTTTTTTTTGATTATGGTAGGAAGCAATGAGTGTTCTGGAAGGAATATTTGACTGGGTTTTGGTAATTCTCAGATTGGTCTTACTGGAAATATCTTGGTATCCTTTGGCAAGTCACTTCACCTCTCAAAGCCTCTCTGTCCACATCTATTATAAAAAGGGATTAAACCGGATGATTGCTAAGCATGGACCTGAGATCCCAACTTAAATCTGGGCTCTGCCACTTTAGCAGCTTCTTCACTGAGGGTCATTAACCTCTCTGAGGTTCAATTTCCTCCTTTTCCTAACTTGATAGCCGAGGTCAGCTCTTAGGCTAATTATTTCAGTCTTAACTCACCCTGCTCCTGTTCCAACTCAGTCCTCTCCCATCCTCACTCTCTCTTCTTTCTTTCCACCTTCCTCCCCCAGCAAGGCAGCTCTCCTTCTTCACACTGACGTGCCCCCCACCCTCACGCTCCTTTGAACCACACAGATTCGGGGTGGGACAGGCTTAACGCCCATCTGGCAGCCACCCCTCTTCATGTGCCTGAGGTCAGCAGCACAGAAGCCCACACCCAGTTAGTGGTCTCCCAGCCCACCACTGCCCAGCCCTTGCCGTGACTTTCCAGTGACAAGGAGCACACACCTGTGTATCAGCCTTGGCCAGTTCGGGCACTTCTCTTTCCATCTTGTCTGTTCCTTTCAGCAGATTGGCTTTTGCCGGGTGCTGGAAAATAGGGCCCTTCAGTTTTGCATCTTACAGCTTCAACCACAAGAGAGCAAATCATTTCAATTTAATAATCTTGGAGAATAAGATATGTGCTGGCCTATCTCAGGTCAGATGAGAACATCACGGGTCTCATAATTGCCATGTAAGTGAGGAGTTGCAGTTGCCAGGAGAAAGGAGCAAGCTTGGCTGATAGAGTGGAGGGGTATTTTACGGGGACGTTCATTCTGAAATCATGCAAAAATCAAATACAGCATCCCTCGCCCCTGACAATCCCCTAGGGATGCATTATATTAAAGAATGAAATCCAGCTCTCAATGAGGTCAAAGCTGCCGGTGTCTCCTCTAGTGTAGGACCGTATTGCTGCTTCCTCACTAGATGATGCCTGTGGACCATGTCTGGTGGCCATGTGATACAAACCACAGCAAAAGCAAGCAAACAAACCGTAAAGCACAGACTCACGTTCATCTCACCAAGAAACTATGTGGGGCACATGTGTACTAATCGGTGGCGAGCGGAATGTCACTCCGATTGCTTATAGAACCAAGATTGCAATTTCTCTCTCTCTCCCTCATTCTTTTTCTCTTTCTTTTTAATACAGTTATACGGTTGGACTTGTGCAATTTAAAAACAGGATAAGTCCTTTCCACTCTACTTCCACAAGCCCCTTGAGGAGCGTACAGCCTGGGGACAGAACGGTAATGGGCTGTGGGACAGTCGTCACGATCCAAGAGGCACGTCACCCAGTGTGAGAGGCTTCTCATCTGTCAGAGGAAGAGACATCCAACCTGAGACCTGAAGGATAGATGTGAGTTGGCCAAAGTAGGGAGAATGTGCCAAGTCGGGGAGGCAGGTTAGTGCATTTCCTACTCGCTCAGTACAGACTTTGAGAGTGGGAGGAGAGGCAGGCCTGGCCATGGACAGCTGTGAACGCCATGCTTCGGAGTTTGGAATTTATTATGAGAACAATAGTGAGTCATTGAAGGAGGAGAAAACATGGTCAGGTTCCATATTAGAAAGAAAATTCTGGTTGTGATTTGCAAATTTGATTGAAGAACAACAATATATTAGAGCAGGAGATGAGTTAAGAACATTCTGGTAACCCAGCCCAGACAGTGTGGTGGCTCAGATCGTGGGCTGGAAAAACAGAAGGCTGAGGGAGAGCTCAGCGACGTCCTTGCAAGCATCGGCTTAGAGACTCAGGGAACAGTGATGTGTCACTAGGGTGGAGAATAGTGACACTCGCTTTCCAATTTCAACTCGGTTTCAAATTACTCGTCTATTTCTTTCCTGTCATCTCATTTCCCACTGTTTCTCTCCACTTCCAGACAATGGAGACTAGGACAGCAAAAGCTTTCCCGTCTTCACTATGTAAGACAATGAGACGAAAGATCCAGACAGAAAGATCTCAAAAAGTCTCTTCCAGTTTCAAAGACTTTGACTTCTCAGGTGCCTAAAATGGTGCCTGGGTGGAGGCAGAGGGAGGGTGCGGGACGAGGGGGACCAGGAGTTATGCAGGTGGTGGTGGAGAAGCCATCTCCAGTGCTGGTGTGCCGCCTTCCCAAAGTTCCCAGTCCCTCCACGTCAGGACTTTCCCAGACGGCTGCCCTTGGCCAGAGTGGCGTGCTCCGCAGGAGACTGCCACACAAACAGCCCCTGAGGGAGGAAATCTAAGAGGCCAGACTGTGACCCTCCCTTTGTGGCTGTAGACCCGAGGGCACACTCTAGCCCCAGTCCTTGGGATTAAGAGATTACTTTTAAAGAAATAAAGAGAAATAGATAGTGTTAATTAATTTTCATTGGAGGCCTCCGCCCTGTTCCTGCTCTCTATTCTTCTTTTGTCGGGTCCCAGGGAAAGCCTGGCCCGCCTGCCAGCAGCGCCGCGCACCCTGCAGCTGCACCTCACCCCGGTGCTGTGAGCCGCCCGCCCGACACTCCTCTGCCCCTCCAGCCCTTCTTGCACTGCAGCCGGGCAGGCAGACCAGGAGTGCAGCCTGTGCTTTTCTCTCTGGCTTCTGGGCTTCACAAAGGGTCCTTTTGTTAGTGAACATCAACCTCTCCCCAAAAGCTTGCGGTCGGAGCCAAGGAGGCTGAGCCCAGATGACGTGGCGGCTTCCACGAGGGGCGCCAGGCGGATGGGGTCTGGCTGGGGCCTCTGCAGTAACCTCGGATTTTCCAGGGTGAGAGGAATGCAGCACTTTCAGTCGTTTATAAGACTCACCTCCTACAGGAAGCCACCCTGATTATTCCCAGTCCTGCCCCATTTGTGTCTTCACTGGGCATTCTCTCAGGCGGGCATGCAAAAAAAAGGCACATGCTTGGGTCAGAGACAAATTCAAAGCCAGAATTCATTCAACATCATGTGCTCTTTCTACAGCACCAAGCTCTCTGGCCCACACAGTACCCCAGAATCAATAATTTAGAAGTACCCAGTGGAGAGGGCAAGTCCATTTTCAGGTCTTGTACTGCTCCCTTGCGATGCTCAACACTCACTCATGGCCCGAGTACCAGTGCTCAAGCACAGTGGGCTCTGTCCTTCTGGAAGCCTGGGGTATTTTAGGAGTATCCAAATAGAGACCCTCACTGCCCAGGCCACAGCGCCCCCTTTTCCAGGCAGGCACTGGTGGGGACTTCTGACATTCAGGCTGGTATACAAAGCAACCAGCCCAAGAAAGGAACTGGGACAGAGAGCTTGCACAGCTCGTGTTATGTTCTCCGTGTGTGAGTTCTCACTGTCAGGGGAAGCAGAAAGAGGCAGCTCATGTGCGAGAGGCAGCACAGAGGAGCATTTCAGAGCATGAACTTTGAAATCAGATGGCCCAGGTAGACTCAAATATTGACATTGTCATTTATTCATAGGGTGGTGCTACAGTCTAAATGTTTGTGTCTCCCGAAAATTCATGTGTTGAAACTCCAGCCCCCAGTGTGATGGTATTAGGAGGTGGGGCTTTTGGCAGGTGATTGGGTCATGAAGGTGGAGCCCTCATAAATGGGGCCCAAGAGAGATCCCTTGCCCCTTCACCATGGAAGGATACAGCAAGAAGGCAACCACTATGACTAGAAAGCAGGTTCTCACCAGACACCGAATCTGCTGGTAACTTGTGTTGGACTTCCCAGCCTCCAGAGAAAAAAACATTTGTGAGAAAAAAACATTTGTGAGAAAAAAACATTTGTTGTTCATAAGCCATCTAGTCTATGATATTTTGTTATGGCACCTGGAACAGATTAAGACAGTTGGTCTTAGGAAAGTTTACTTACCTCTCTCTAAACTATTTTTTATATAAAATATAAAAAATTATATCTATAAAATGGGATTCATAATAGCTACCCTAGGGGGTTGTCAGGAGGATTAAATGAGGTAATATAAAGTACTTAGCACACAGTACTTCTTTAATAAGTGGTGGTTGGTGTAATTAAAGAGTTCTGTACTGACCAGCCCAAGGTCAAGTCTGAACTCTGTTTCTCTTTGGCTCTAAGACCTTGAGCAAGTTGCTTAACCTCTCTGGGACTCAGATTCCTTATCTTTAGTGTGGAGGTTGATGCAGTGCCAAGTTGCCTTTAGACTACAATATTCTTTAAGACTTATCTGCCTGTCTCATCTCCATCACTGATTCCCAGATCACAGGTAAGCCTCTCACTCAAGGGCAGGGACCACTGCTTTTATAACCCTAGAGCCAGGGGAAAAATCAAGGCTTAGCGGATATTTGTTTCTTCCAGTACAAAAATCCCAGTTTAGGGAGCTGGGATTATAATTTTTGGAGCCTTGGGGACCCACAGTGTAAGCATGGATCAGCTGAGAGAGCTTACCAGCTGCTCGGAGCTTACTCAACACAGAGACCCTCCAGGCACCGTCAAATCATGATGATGCTGGACAAAGGCTGGTGAGGGCTGGTGACTTGTTACCTGGGAGCCCCAATCTCATCTAACTGCACTCGAATCCAACCAAAATGCAAGAACCTGAGTCTGTGTTATGTCCAGGACCATGAAACTCTGATCCGTTTTTCCTTTACTTTCCAGATAGGTATAAGCATGACAAGTGTTTGAAACAGGTTACTTTACCGTCTGAGTGACATAAAATAGCTAGATGCTCATCTCGTGTCCTCTCTTCATTCTTTTTCAAAACCAACAAATAAACAACATAAACTACAGTAGTTCGATGCTTATTTACAGTTTCAGTTACCTGTGGTCAACCGCAGCTAGAAAATATTAAATGAAAAATTGCAGAAATAAACAATTCATAAGTTTTAAATAGTGCACCATTCTGTGTAGTGTAATGAAATCTTGCATCATTCTGCTCCCTCCTGCCCACGAGGGGAGTCATCCCTTTGCCTGGTGTCTCCAGTCTGTCTACGCTGACACACGTTAGTCACTCGGTAGCGGTGGGTAATCGGGTCAACTGTCGTGGCGCAGAAGTGCTTGGGTCCAAGGGACCTTCAGTGAACTGTTCCAAGGCTTGGCACGTCTATGAGCACATCTGAGAGCACATTTACATAAGCACTCCACCCTTCCCAAGCCTGAACGCTCACCTGCCGCAGGGAAACCAGCCCCTCCCCAAGTCTTTCTGGTGACTAGGACTCTTCTGCTGGGTCACACGTGCTCATAAGTGTGGTCTTCTCATCAAGACACCCCTCTCCCCACCGGCTCTGTGGCGCTGACACCCACATCTGACCCGAGGGTGCTGAGTCCTACACAGTATTGGGAGAATGTCCCTCTGCCCATTGTGCTGTGCTTGGTCACAGCCTGTGCCTGGGGCTTAACAAAGGCCCTCATGGAAGTGGCTCCTTTGCCTTTCAGCTCTGCTGCTGTCTCCCCAGCGTCTCCGAACCCGGCCACAGACAGCCCATTCGCCCATGCTCCTCGGTGTTCCCTCTTCTTCTCCCGCGCTGCCTGCTGCTTCTCCTGGAGGGTTTCTCCGCAGGGGAAGGTCCCACCATGCTGACGTGCACAGCTGAGAACTTGCCAGGTGGGCAGGTGAGGCCTAACTTCATTCTCAGAAGCATCCCAGCCGACATCTGGCGAAGCAAAGATGTCCTGTCGGAGAAGTTTAAAACATCCTTCTCTCCTGCTTGAACTGTTTGCTGCAGCGATCCCTGGCTTCCTCCTTGTCACCACACTCCTTTCTGGAACTCTCTCCACGCTGCCCCCAGACTGACCCGCAGCAGCTGCCCACTGTCTGTGGGATGGAGTGTGCTTTTCAAGGACATGCCAATCCAATTCCAACCCATGTTCTTGGCCTTATGCCCCCAACACTACCTTCTTCGCACCCTAGAATACAGCAGGTGGTCTCTTTCCAAGCCCTGAAACATTCCAGTGCTGTCTGTGTCTTCGTCGTTGGCACTGACTGTTTCTTTGCTTGGTGTGCGTCCCCAGGTAACCACCCACTTACCCTCAGGTTGACTAAATCTCACTGGACTCTCAACCCAGTTTATGTAGTGTTTGCGTGTGTGTGAAGGGCCCCCCAGTTTCTCTCTCCTTTCCTGCTGTAACAGAATTCTTGGGAAGGATTGGGGCTTAGAATAAGAGAAGTATTCAATCCCTGTATTCAAATCCCAGTTCCCCAACTATGAGCGATATGAAATATTTAGCAAGTTACTTAGCCTCCATAGGCTTGCCTTTCTCATCTGTGAAATGAGGATAATAATCCTTTCCTCATGGGATTATTATAAGGATTAAATGCAATAATGTATGTGAAGTGCCTGGCACATTTTCTTATGACTATTACTTCTCTGAGCTTCAATTTCCTCATCTATAAAAGTGAAACCAAAAAGCCTCATATGGACATTTTTTAAAGTTATTTATAAAGTATTAAGTGTATATACACGAATTTCAGTATTTTTGCCACATGTAACATACATTATTTAACATAACATTTCTATTTTTTTCCAGTTAGGTTTAAATTGAAGTTTTGGAGATATTTAAACCATGGTGCCGCCACTGCCACCTTCCCCGAAAAGGAAGGGCCAGGCATGGAGTGGCGCTCATTACCTGCCAGTCCCCGCCCAGCCCCACACTTCCCTTCTCTCCACTTCAGCGTTCCCCAAGCCTCCCTATGTACATCTCTGTTATAGCATTTTGCTGCATTAAAGTCATCTAGTTATACATTTATCTTCCCGTTTAGAATATAAACTCTGAAAAACATTATATTCCTTTTTTTATCTTTTTATTATAGGAAATTTCAAACATACACGCAAGTGGATGGTGTGATGCACCAACCCCCCCCCCATCACTGGACTTCAGCGATGATCAACTCACGACCAATCCTGTTTCATGTGTTACCCACCCCTCTCCCTTACCCTTACCCTGGGGCTATTTTGAACCAAACTCCAGGTATCATATCATTTCATTTGCATCACCACACCAAAATATTCAGAGTAATTCCTTAATATTATCAAATGTCCTGCCACTGTACATTCCACATTATGTAATGATTTTTTGTTAGTTGATTTGTTTCTTCAGTTCGTTTGCTTGAATCGATATCCAAGTAGGGTTTTACATGCTTTTTAGATCTCATTTAACTCCTTTCTTTTTTTACCTTGCAATTTCTATTGCTGTTGTCTGAAAGAATGAAATCATATGTATTATTTAACATTTTATTTTTCCCTGTATTTCTTGTAAACTGGCAGTTAGATCTTACAAGCTTGATCAAATTAAGGTTTGATTGGTTTTTGTCAGACTATTTTATAGAAGGCATAGTCTTTTTCATGAGATATGTAATGTCTGTTTGTATTTTTGTGATGTTTTGTGATCATCATGTAGGTATATTAATTCGGTAAGAGTTCCATTCTATTATTCCTTTCTCATATATTAGTCCTCACAATTCTATAAAGAGAATTTTCCCCTACTTGACTCTTAGGTTAATTTGAGGTACAATACTTATGAGAAAGGCAAAATTAATGCATGATACTTTATTTATCAGTTTTACAAATAATGATTCAGAAATGCACCAATTAGTTTTGTGTGTTTCATTATAAACTCATGGATTTAAACAGATGTGATGTTTTTCAATCCATTACAATCAAATTTTCCCATCTATGATTAATAGGAGTTTCATTGTGGCTCCGGAGTCATTTTGGCACGATCAGTATTTGACAGCATTCTGGCTTTCTGGCATGACAAAGTATCCCAGGCTGATCTTGTACATATAATGCTATCGACTTGGGAAAACCACCTCTCCAAAGACCCCTGGTTCCTTGTAGTTGAACGAGTATTTATAAATGACAATCTGGACATGAAGGTGTCCATCAATACTGAATTGCTCATCATTTCTAGGCCCCTCCCTTATAGTGCAAAGAAATAATTGAAGATAAAATATATCACAATTCATATTCATACATCCAAGCCAAATTCAAACTATACTTGTTTGTTCAACTAAGATGAAGTATTTTATATTAGAGCAACTATTTCACTGAAAACAACTGTGAAAGTTGAATGTAAAGTGAACAAAGCTATTTTATGACACTAGAGAAAAACCAAGTCAAACATAATTCAAGGAGCCAACATTTCCAAGAGAACACGATACGCTGGTGTGAATCAAACATTCTCCAACTTTTTTCCCCTTTGGGACTTCACTAAGAAGAAAACAGAAACCTGGAGCTTCTGTTGTCTCAGGGCCACAGAGTGCAGCCCGCCGAAGGGCGGCAGGGCAGGAGGCCAGCGCGGCCCGGAGCCCACCCGCGCCGGCCACTGCCCATCGCGTGCGCCGCCCGAGCCCCTCCCCCAGTCAGAGCGCCCCCGTCAGACCCTCCAGGGGGCGGAGCCTCGCCGCGAGCTGCGAGTGTGCGCGAGGGATGCAGGCCGTGCGCTCCGCGTAAGAATCCGGCGCCTGAGCTGACGTGGAGGCCGGCGGTGACGAGACCCTTCACCCCACACACCCACTCTGTCTTCCACAAAACCGGTCCCTGGTGCCTAAAAGGTCGAGGGCCACTGGCATAGAGCACTAGCCTTACATCGACGGCTCTCCAGTCATTTGGTCGTCTAAAGCTCATTCTCCAGTAGATTCCTCAAGAAGGTCACATAGGAACGACATTCTCTGGGTTCTTACATGGCCGTAACACTTTGTCTGCAGCTTTTACATTTGAAAATCTGTTTGGCTGGATATGAAATCCTTGACTCACATGTTCTTTCCTTGAGTATCTTAAGTATATTACTTGATGTTTTTTCTTGCATAAAGAGCTGCTGTCAGAAATTCTAAAGACAATTTGTTACTGTTATCCTTATAAATAAATTGCCTAGTTGCTTTAAACTTTTTTAAAAAATTGAAAGTATAATAGTTTTAATGTCGATCTGTGTCAATTTTCATAGGTACATAATGTACTCTTTAAATATGCCATTTCAAATCTTTTAATTTCAGGAAAGTTTTCTCATTATATTTTTTAGTATTTGTTCTGTTGCATTGTTTTAGTTTTCTTATTTAGAGACTTCTATTAACTGTATATTGGCTCCTCTTTGCCTGTCTTCCGTGTTTATCACTTCCTCTTGAAGCCTTTTTATCTCATTTTATGAATTATCTGTTGACTTTGTTTGTTCTTGTTCTTTATAATTTATTCTGTATTTCTGAAATGATTTTCTTTTATCTAACTCTACTTTTTCAACTTCTTTTCATATTTCCCTTTCTTCAATCACTTCATTTCTAATTTTTTCAAATTATGTCTAAATCGGAGATTGGTAGGTATTCAAACTATGGTGCTACCACTGCCACCTTCCCCCAATCCTCTGCCTCTCTTGAATTCATGTCCTTTTAATATGCATTTGTGTCTTCAAGGCCTGGCTTATAACAAGTGCTTAATAGATGCTTGCTAAAAAAAGAAATAGATGCTTGCTAAATCATATTCACCATCACAGGTATCATATTTATAAATGCAAGACAAAGCAATTGTTTATCCAATAGATGTATATTGAACATAATATATATGAAAAATCTCCGTAAGCCTCAGACATTAAGGGATTAGACAAAATAACATAAAGTAATCAAATTACTGGAATGCATAAAAATTTGTGACTTGATTATATGGGTTTCTGCTAAAGATAAATCTAAGCAAATGTTTCAACCCTACTGTTGACATTGTTTTTGAATATACAGAACTATCTTGTTCAAGAAGATACACTTTGGAATTGGATGTGTTGGGGAAAAGATGCAGGAAGAGACCAGGTGTCAGAAAAGGTAGGACAGAAACACGTCATCTCTACTTACTATGGAAGTGGTTTCTGGGCCAGGTGTGGTGGCTCACTCTGGGAGGCCAAAGCAGGAGGATTGCTTGAGCTCAGGAGTTAAAGACCAGCCTGAGCAAGAGGGAGACTCTTTCTCTACTAAAAATAGAAAAATTAGCCAAGTGTGCACCTGTAGTCCTAGCTACTGGGGAGGCTGAGGCAGGAGGATCACTTGAGCCCAGGAGTTTGAGGTTGCAGCAAGCTATGATGACATCACTTTACTCTATTTGGGGCAACAGAGCTCTGTCTCAAAGAAGAAAAAAAAAGTGGTTTCTGTTTTAAAACAAGTTAAATACGTATCTGGTTGTCTTGGGAGAGAGGTAAGGAATTATATTTAAGGGTGGGAAAATTAATAAAGCATAAGACAAATATCCTCAGATTGAAAGTTATATTGTTAAAGGTTTTGCCTCTTTCAACTATTATACCTATCTACATGAATCAGGCTTTTCCTTATACCATGTGACAAAAAAACCAAGACAAAAAGTAAGTGCATGGAATACTACTCAGCCTTAATAAAAAAGAAATGTCATTTGTGTGAAATAAGTAAGGCACAACAAGATAAATACTACATGATTTCACTTACATGTGTAATCTAAAAAAGTCAAACTTGTAGAAGTTGAGAGTAGAATGGCGCTTAACAAAGACTAGGGTAGGATGGAGCTGGGGAAGGGAGAGAAATTTACCAAAGGGCACAAAGTTCCAGTAGGAACTTTTTAGAAGGAATGAGTTTTCAAGATTTATTGCACAACAAGGTGATCATAGTTAATAATAATATATTGTGCATTTCAGAACTGCTGAGAGAATAGATTTTAAATATCTTTACCACAAAAAAATAAGTATATGAAGTGTTTACGTTAATTAGCTTGATTTAATTATTCCATGATGTATACAAACATTAAAACATCACATTTTACCCCATAAATATACACAACTATTATTTGTCAATTCAAATATAAAAATTTTAAAAAGTAAGTACAGACTTTTGCTTCTGGGAAGATGGAGTAGATGTATTAACACCTCCCCCATTCCTTCCACTAAGTACAACTAAAATCCCTGGACCGGATATTATACATAAAACAATCATAGGACGACTCTAAAAAGTAGGGAGAAGAAGACAGACCAGTAGGGATTTGGAGACCAGAGGAGTGAGTTTCCCATTGTTTTATTTTGCCCCATCTACCCCAGACTTTGAGCTGAAGAAACCAGCAACCTAGAAGTGCCAGTGGCACAGACCAAAAGGAACCCCAACAAAAGTGATCTCTAGCCAAAGAACAGGAAAGGGGAAACCTAGCAAGAAAAAACACATGTAGACAATGGCTGCTGCACTCCAGCCAAAACACACACTCACAAACACTGGCATCATCTCACACTCACACCAGCAAAAGGACAGTGGGGGTCACAGACATCTACACTTGCAAGTCTGCAGATGAGGTGCCCCCAAACCCAAGCCAAGGCGGTATCAGAGAAAACCAAGTAGAGGGCTGGGACTTCCATCCCTACCAGCTGAAAACAAGCCCTGCCTCTCACTATGGGATCGTTGAGACCACGCAGGGAGCCAGATTTCCACAGCCAGCTGGCAATGACAAGGTGTCCCCTCTTTCTCTCCACTGGGATGTTGTCAGAGGAGACACAGTGACAAGTCAGGACTTTCACTACCACTAGTGGGAATGAGGCCACCAACACCATGGTGTCAATGAAGTCCACGTTGGAAGCTGGAACTCCCTTTCCTGTCTAGAAGCAATGAGAAGCATTCCTTCTCTCAGATGTCAATGGAGATGAAGTGGAAAACCTGGACTTCTGTCTCCACCTGGTAGCAGTGAGCAGCACCCCTGCCCCTGCCAGAGTAGCATTGGAACAAGTCAGCTAAAGTGGAAGGTTTAAATGAAAGCCAGAGTCTCAGAATGTAATGTGAAAAAGCCCAGATTTCAATGGAAAATCATTTACTATACTCAAAAACAAGATCTCCAACTGAATGAAAAAAAAAAGACAATAGATGCCAACATCAAGATGACAAGAGACATTAGAATTATCTGACAAAGATTATGAAGCAACCATGATAAAAATGTTTCAACTACTAATTTTCAACCAGGAAGAACGAATCATTGTTAATAATTTCTTCAAAAGTAATTATCTGACTCAAAAATGCTCCAAATTTACAATTGATATATAAGTATCATTTTAAAAAACAACAAACTTCACATATAAAGTGATCCAGACCATTAACAAGCCAAGGACCAACTTCTGCAGGTTATCATGAAAAACATTAATTTTATTGTCTAAAAATTTATTAAGCATATTCAAAATCCATATCATTTGTGTAACTAATATATTAGAATGGAAGCCTGCCACTAAATTTACTGTATTAACATTAAAAGCCAATGTACAAAAGTATCATCAAAGTTTGTGAAGAAAGCATAATATGTCAAAGGATCTTTTAAATGTTTTGACAAGAAATTACAAATATGCTTGAAACAAATGTAAAAATATAAAGCTGCTACAAAGAAATAGAAATTCTCAAGAAAGAAATAAAAGATGTAAAGAAGAACCAAAAGAAGATTTCAGAGCTGAAATATATAGTAACTGAAATAAGAAGTTCAGTAGATGAGCTCAGCAGCAGAATGGAGCGGACAGAGAAAAGAATCAGTGAACTGGAAAGATACAACAATAGAAATTACCCAGTTTGAACAACACAGGGAAAATTGATGGGCAAGATAAAAAAAAAAAAAAAAAAAGAAAGAACAGAGCCTCAGGGACCTGTGGGATGATAACCAAAGATCTAACACCCATGTTCTCCGGGTCTGGGAAGGAGAGAAGAAAAACTGTGGGCCTGGAAAAGAGAAAATAATGATTGAAAATTTTCCAAATTTGGAGAAATATAAACCTGCAGGTTCAAGAAGCAGAGCAAATTCCAAACGGGATAAACCCAAATAAATCCATTCCAAGACATATATAATTACTTCTAAAAACTAAAGAAAAAATCTTATCTGCAGTAAGAAAGAAAAGATACTTTACCTATAGGGAGAAACAATTTAAATTACATAAAATTTCTCATCAACTATAGAGACCATAAGGAAGTGACACAATATTTTTTAAGTGCTGAAAAAAAAGAACTGTCAACTCAGAATCCTATACCCAGTGAAAATATCTTTCAGGAATAAAGAGTAAATCAATACCTTCTCAGATGATGGAAAACTAAGATAATTTTTTGTCAGAATACATACCCTGAAAAAATGACTAAAGGAAGTTTTCTAAAAAGAAAGGGAACAATAAAAGAAGGGATCTTCAACCATCAGGAAAGAAGAAAAAACATGGTAAACAAAAAGATGAGTAAATACATTACCTTTCTTTTTCCTCTTCATAGACCATGTGGTACTGGCAGAGGGAAAGACACATAGACCAATGAAACAATATAGAGAAACCAGAAATAAACTCACACAAATATGCTCAACTAATTTTTTCAAAGGGGCAAAAGCAATTTAAAACAAGTAACAAATGGTGCTGGCGCAATTGGAAATTCCTAGGCATGAACCTTGACCTAAGTCTCATGCCTTATCCGAATAACGCAAAATGTACCACAGATTTAAATGCAAAATATAAAGTATAAAGCTGTTAAAAAAATATAGGAGAAAATCAGGAACCAAGAACTAGGCAGAGTTAGACTTGAGACGAAAAGCATGTTCCATAAAAGGCAAAAAATCAATTGGGCTTCCCCAAATTTAAAAATTTTTGCTCTGCAAAAGATCCTGTCAAGAAGATAAAAAGACAAGCTCCACAGTGTGAAAAAATATTTGCAAACCATGTAATATAATAAAGAACTAGTATCTAAACACTCAATAGTAAAAAAAGTAAAACAACAAACAATCCAATTAGAACATAGGTAAGAGACATTTCACAGAAGGTATGCAGATGGCAAATAAGTGCTAGAAAAGATGTTCAACATAGTTAACCTTTAGGGAAATGCAAATTAAATTCACAATGAGATACTACCACATATCTATCGGAATGGCCAAAATAAAAATAGTGACAATACCAAATATTGGCAAGGATGTGGAAAAACTGGTAAAACAGTATAGTCACTCTGAGAACCAGTTTGCCAGTTTCTTAAAAGACTAAGCATGCATCGACCACATGACCCAGTAATTGCAGTCCTAGGTATTTATTCCAAAGAAATGTTAACTTATGTTCACACAAAAACTGCAAACAAGTGTTTATAGCAGCTTTATTTGTAATAGCCCCAAACTGCAAAATCTAGATGTCTTTCAACAGGTGAAAGGATAAGAAACTGCAGTAGGTTCACATCATATATTACTCATGCAAAAAAAGAGAACCGACCAATGATCCATGCAACAGCCTGATGAATCTGCAGAAAAATATGCTGAATGAAAACATCAATGCCCCAAGTTTCCATACTGTATGTTTCCATGAACACAGCATTCTTCAAATGACAAAATCAGAAATGGAGAGGACAAATGAGTGGCTGCCAGGGGTTAAGGATGGGGGTGGGGCTGGAAGGAAGTGGGTGTGACTATAAAAGGGTGATATGAGGAGTCCTTGCAGTGATGGAAATGTTCTGTATCTTGACTGCATCCGTGTCAACATCCTGGTTGTGATATTATGATTTTGCAAAACGTTACCATTAAGGAAAATTGGGTAAAGAGTACACGGGATTTCTCTATCATTATTTCTCACAAGTGAATAACTTTCTCAAAATAAAAAGAGGTTATTTATTTAAAAGGCTTTTTAAAAATAAGTGCATGCTACATATTCAGGGGAGGGTGAAAGGGACTTAAGCTGTGCTTAGGCAAAAAGGAACTATGGGATAGCTTCGGTCCTGATGGCACCTCTTTATTGAACACTTACTCTGTGCATGGCGTTGTTCAAGCTCTGTATATGCATTCTCTAATTTAATCCTTTTAACAGCCCTAATAGATTTAAGGAGTTTAAGTAACCTCATACAAGTTCACTCATAAGTGGTAGAACCAGGAACTTGAACCAGGATCTGTTTGACTAGAAAGCATGTATTCTTAACCTCTGTATTACACAACCTCTCTCTTGCTGGAGCACGGGAATCTGTTGGAAAGATCTGGGTTCAAGAGTGCAACCTACTGAATCTAAAAGAAGCCACGTGCCCCTTCTGCATGTGCAGCTTCAGGAATAGGCCTGAAAAGCCACAGCATCATTTGTTCCTTCAGTATCGCAACTCAGCGCCAGCTATCGTGTTGGGTACTGGGCACCCGAAGATGCAGAGAGATGTATCACCTGGCCTCAAGGAGCTTGCATGCCAGAGAGCGTGACCAATGTGATTCCCACATCTGTGCTCATTCCCGTGGAACACAAAGAGAGCTGCATCCAACGCCAGGTCGAGGGAGCTCCCTGAAAGCCATTCTGTCCCCTGATCTCAAGTCCACCTGATGAATTTCACAAAAGGCCCATCTTGGAAGTGGAGGTTGTAGGGGAGGAGTGGCATTTGTGGCATTTTCCTTTCAACGCTTCGCACAAAAATATGCCAGTCAAGCCTAAAAACAAAAACAAAAAAACTTAAATCAGGGTTATATTTAATGCCAGGCTTGAAGAGTTCTTTAGGAATTTTCCTGACTCCAGAATCTTTTGCATCTCTTTGCCTTCATCTTTGTGAGGAAAAGGGACAGAGAAAATGTAATATAATGGAAAGACCATGGACTTCTAAGGTAGCCATACCTAAGTTCAAATCTTGATTCTGACCAATGGTGGCTAACGTGATCTTAGCAAACAATTTTTCATTTAACTGAGGCTTAGTTTCCTCATCTGTAAAATGGGACCATTAATATTCCTCATAGGGTTGTGGCAGCCATTTAGTATGATGATGTATATAAAACACCTGGCATACAGTTGGTGCTTATTAAATGGTATCTATTACTATTTTCTTCCAACATGAAATTTCTTTAACAGGAAACAAAGAGAATATCTTTGTGACCAAAAGGTAGGAAAAGATTTCTTCAAGAGTCAGAAATATTTGATAAATGAGACTTTATCAAAATTAAATTTTCTCAACAAAGACACCATTTGGAAAATGAATAAGCAAGCCACAGACAGGGAGAAAATGTTTGGAAGATGCATCTATCTGACAAAAGAATTATATCCCAAATCTCTTTGGTGGAGGAGGACCTTGCAGAGTTTCAGCGGCATTACACTGAACGTCTGTGTTCACTGTAGGCCCGATTTATGTAGATGGCCTGAAAAATTGCTCCAAGTATCTACTGAACACAAAACATACTATGAAACATACTTATTACCTAACTCCTACTGTGCATTTGTTTGGAAGATTTTTCTCTTATTTTTTCTCTTTATTGTGAAATCCATGAAACTCTAGTTCCACTAAGGAGCCTGCTTAAAATGCATACCTGAGTGTTTGCAGTATCAGCCAGGGTTTGTGTTTGCAAACAGGATCCACCTTGGCTAGTTTATACAAAAAAGGAATGTGAGGAATTTGTTTAAAAAATATTAGGTAGGTCACAGAGTTTATAGGAGAGCCAGAGAAACAGATTCTGAAGCTGTCCAGCGACCACACTTAAGAGTTTCTCTATCAAAAACATCTCTACAAAAGCCACTTGGCACCTGTAATGCCTGGAACTAGATGCCAGAAATACTAGTGCCACCTCTGAAGATTCAGCTATCTTCAGCAATGCACCTGCCAGATACTGGTTAGTGCACATCTTAATTCAAGTCCCAGCAGGGGGGATCTGATTGGTAGAACCTAGATCATATGTTTGCAAACTTAGTTTGCTTCTCCCTTTAAGATAATTTAAATTATCTTAAATTATTTTAAGATAATTTAAGAATAATTATCTTAAAATATAGGAAATCTGAAAAATGTAAGAAGAATGTTCAAAAATGATGGCTGCCAAGATAAGAAATGGTTATTTCACCTTCCTTCTTGTATAACAGTGTCTAGAAAACTAAAAATATATCTCAGACACCTTTACAACTATGACTCAAAATGTTATTTAGGATTCACCAATCTGATGCTCTTGCATAAGATTGGGAAGGCAGAACTGAGGTGGAAGCTGAGCAACCTCTGTTGAATCTGCTAAAAAGCATAATCCTGATTGTATTGAGATGTAGGGTTGGGTGGGTTTTTTTTTTTTCTTTAACTTTGGTTGGTTTTTGTTTTGTTTTGTCCTGGTTTTTGCTCATGGTTGACAGGATTCTGAGTGTCCAATTGTTAACCTCATAGTTGTGAAAAGGCAGAACTGGAGGGCATGCATGTTATGCTAATGTGAGTCTAGGAGGCATCATTGGATTATGGAATTAATTGCTGCATAATGGTGGCTTACTATTCTGTGGATGGAGGATAAGATGGTATCTTTCTAGAGCCATCATTTATAGTGGCAGATTCCTGATTCCTTATCTTCCTGCCTCTTTAAAATGTAAGCAGGAAGCTTCCTTCACCTGACTGACAAGCTTTGTAGTTTTGTTCTACAAGTCATACTTTCATCACTTCCAAGGATTTTCCTAAGCACCCAATTCCTATATTTAATCTCTTTCTGCTTAAAATAGCTAAAGTGGTTTATGTTGTTTACTATTGAATCTTTTTTCTAATATAAGCATTAGTGCTATAAATTTTCCTTTAAGTACTGCTTTAGATGCATCCCACAAATTTTGATATGTTATATTTTCATTTAGTTCAAAATACTTCCTGATTTCCCTTGTAATTTCTTTTTTAACTGGTGAATTAGGTGTGTGTTATTTAGTTTGCAAATATTTGGAAATTTTCCTAGCATCTAATTTAATTTCATGGTGAAGAGATGAAATACTTTGATTTGAATTCTTTTAAGTTTACTAAAACTTGTTTTATGGCCTAGAATACGCCTTATCTTGGTAAACGTTCTGTACACCCTTGAAAATAATGTGTAACCTGCTGTTGTCAGGTGGCATGTTCTATAAATGCCAATATGTCAGGATGCTAGTGTTGTTCAATTGTTCTATATCCTTAATGATTTTCTGTCTATTTGCTCTATCAGTTATTGAGATAGGCATGTTAAAATCCCCAACTATAATTGTGGATTTGTCTATTTTTCCTTACAGTTCTATCAGTTTTTGCTTCATATAATTTAAAGCTACGTTATATTAAATGCACGAACTTTGTGGATTGTCCTGTCCTCTGATGAACTGATCCTTCTATCATTTTGAGCAAACCCTTTCTATTTCTGGTAATGTTCTTACTCTGAAATATACTTTGTCTGATAATAAATATCACTTCAAGTTTTTAACCAGTGTTAGATTGATCTATCTTTTTCTATCCTTTTATTTTGAACCTAGTTGTGTCTTTGTATTTAATGTGGGTCTCTTGTAGTCAGCATATCGTTAGATCTTGTTTTTTTAATCCAATCTTACAATGTCTTCCCTTTAATTGGAATACTGGGACTAATTACATTTACATTTAATTGTTGGTTAGACTTGAATCTTTCATCTTGCTATTGCTTTCTATTTGTTCTACCTGTTTTTGTTTAATTTTTCCCCTTTTGATGCCCCTATTAGATTGAGTATTTCTATAATTTCATACATACAAATTTCATCTCAGCATGATAAAAGGGTCAGTTCAACAGAGGACATGACAATATTATACATTTATGAGCCTAATAACATAGCACATATATAATGTGTGTATATATAACTTTTATAGGTACAGGTTGAGTATCCCTAACTCAAAAGTATGAAATCTGAAATGCTCCAAAATATGAAACTTTTTGAGTGCCAGCAGGATGCTCAAGGAAATGCTCATTGGAGAATTTACAGACTCTGGATTTTCAGATTAGGGATGATCAACCTATACTTTCTAATATATACATATATATACACACATATATAATGTTTATATACATATACATATATTGATTTGTTAGCTATTTTAGAGCTTACTTTAAGGCTTATAGTATATGTCTTTAATTTATCACAGTCTACCTTCAAACAATATTATACTGCTTCACATAAAGTATAAGAAGCTTACTACAATATATTTCCATTTCTCTCCTCTTGGTCTTTAAGCTAATATTGTCATATATTTTTCCTCTACATATATTGGAAATTCCACAATGTATTGTTATTATTTTTGCTTAAATAGTAAGTTATTTTTAAGGCTTTTAAAAATAAGAAAAGTCTTTTATATATACCCACATAGTTATCATCTTTAGTACTCTTTAATTATTTGTATAGATTCAAGTTTTCATCTGGTATTTCATGCTTTTGCACACCTTTTATAAACCCCCAAATATATTGTTTTCTTGTATGCATTGTCAACTGTCTTTTAAAGATGCTCAGAACAATAAAAAAAATTTTTTTATTGACCATGTAGTTACCATTTCCAGTGCTCTTCATTCCTTTGTGTAGATTCTGATTTCCATCAGGTCTCATTTTCCTTCTGCCAGACAGGTCTGCTGATGATACATGTTTTAGCTTTTGAATCTTTAAAAAGTCTATTTTATCCTCATTTTGAAAGGTAGTTTTGTTGGTGTAGAATTCTAAGTTGAAAGGGTTTGTTTTATCTTTCAGAATTTCAAACATATTGCTCCACTGTCTTCTGATTTACAATGTTTCCAACAAGAAATTTGCAACCATTATTTTTGTTCTTCTATACATAATGATGTATCTTTTTTCTGGTTGCTTTTAAGATTTCCTCTTTCACATGTTTTAATTAATTTAGCTATAATATCTTGTGCCTTGGTGTAGTTTTCTTTGTGTTTCTTATGATTGGGGTATGTTAAACTTGTTGGGTCTGTAGAATTAACATTTTCATCAAATTTAGAAAATTTCCAACCACTTCAAACATTTTTTTCTGCCACCTACCCATTCTTTCCTTCAGGGGTTCTAATTACTTGTATATTGTACCGCTTGAAGTTTTCCCACAGCTCACTGATGCCGTTTTGTTTTTGTTTTTTTCAGTCTTCTCTTATGTTCCATCTTAGATAGTTTCTATTGCCATGTCTAAATCTTTTCTTCTGCAATTTTTAATTTGCTATTAATCTGATCAAGTGAATTTCTCATCTCAGACATTATGACTGTTACTGTTTTAATAATCTGTCTCCATTACCTGTGTCATTTGTGAGTCAGTTTTATTTAATTGATTTTCTTTCTCATTACAAGTCATATTTTCTGCTCCTGTGTATGCCTGATTAAGTTTTGATTGAATGGCAGATGTTTGTATACGTTACTTCATCTGGTGCTGAATATTTTTATATTCCTATAAATATTCTGTAGCTTTGATCTGGAATTCAAATAAATTACTTGTAAACATTCTGATCTTTTCAAGCCCTGCTTTAGTTTAGTGGCACTAGAGCAGCATTTAATCTAAGACTGAATTTTCTTGACCACTGAAGCAAAACCCTTCTCACTTCTCTATCTGATGCACCATGAATGATGAAGTTTTACACTCTGGCAGATGAGAATAAGGAACTACTCTCAGCCCTGTGTGAGCTCCAAACACATTGTTCACTTTAATCTTTTAATGTGTGTTTTTCCCTGTCCTTGGGTAGTTTCCTCACATGTACTCACTAATCTTCACTCTGATGAGATCAAGAGCGACCCTCTGCAGATCTGCAGTGCTCTTTCACTCCTTCCAGCTCCTGCTTCTTGGTCCTTTCCTCTACAAACTTTAACCATCTTGTTTTCCCCACACCCCCAGCCTTGTCTCCTCAATTTAGGGATGTTACCAAATTCTGTCTGGGTTCTTCCTTCCATACCAAGGGAGAGTTCCCCAGAAACTCTCTTTAGACTGTAAGCTGGTACAATCGCAGGGGACCCCCATTTGTTTCCCATCTCTCAGGGATTACATTCTCTCATTACCAGATTTTCAATTTTTTAAACCATTGTTTAATATATTTTATTTTGTTTTGTTATATATTTCAAGTTGGAGGGTAAATCTGGTCCCTGCTATTCTATTTTGACCATAAATCAAAGTCCTTGTTATCTGCTATTGAATCTTGACTGATATATATGCCAATCTTGCCTCTCTTGGTTAAATTCTGCTGCTTGACCTCTGCCACCATAATACCCTCATCATCTTCATTCAATCAGACAGATGATTTCAATGGTAACATCTTCCACATGCATCCCCAGCCTATAGAAAACAACTGCTACAATACAGCACCAACCCATTGGTGCTCCCTTCACTAACATTATATCTTAGGGCTTTGGAAAATAGAGTATCTTCTGGGCTCTCTGAAGGACACATTTAATGGTCGTGTGAATGAGTCACATATTAAATGCACTGCAACTTTCCTTTTCTCCCTGAAGTCTTGGGATTTCTTCCTCTCTACATTTTCCCCAACATTGTCTAGCATCTTACCTTCTATTTGGCATAGATTCCTGCTGATACAAAGTTCTAGCCAACCAACAAGAAGTGATTCTAATTACTCCCAACTATTTGAGCCAGAAAACTAAATCCAAAATCTCCACTAAGTGAACCCACATTAATGAATTTGGCCCAGTCTAAATTCTACTTCTACCCTCCATCTCATCTACCTTCTTATCATTCATTACTATGCATATTTCCCAGTTTTTTTATACATTTGCCAAATCTTATTAATATTTTGCTTCATCCCCCAAGAATTACTTTGTAATTTCCCCTTTGGCATATCCTGGGTTCTTACTTTAGTTATAGGTCTAAAGGCAATGAGAGGTGGCTAACATAGTACATGAGGACAAAATTGACTTCCACAACTAAGGGGAAATCCTTTAACAAGGTGATTATATATATTTAATCAAGGCACAAACAGCCTTAATAAGGAAATAAGAAAGGATTTCTTCTGCTGAGACTATAGGAATTGACTTGTCCTTATATGCTCCCACATTAATTATCCATGCCTCACTCTTTTCCAGTCTGGGCCCTATTTTCCACATAAGAATCTTCTTAAAGCTATGAATTGAACCTATTTTACAATTCAGCATCCCATTGTGAATTTTATTTTCAATTACATCAGCCTTATGGCTATAAGAGATAGTGTAGAAGCTACCTGAGAATATGATAGTCTCATGAGCTAAAATTTTTAACTTTTGATTTATCATTTTCTTTCTTTAAAACCACCAACAGAGTTAGAAGCAGCAAGTTCAGTCCATAGTACTTACATTCCTCAGCTCCTCCCTCATCATGGAGGCCACTGAAGCCTTGAGGAGCTATATCAGGTGACAATCTAAGTAATAGTTTCATCACTCTCTGTAATGAGCTGCTGAATCCCATCCTCTAATACTACTGAAATGAACATTGCCTTTCCTTCAAACTCAATCACATCAGATAACCAACCATCAAGTCTCCATTTCCTTGAGGATCTGTTGCTGGTAACCATTACAAATACCAATCAATTACAAATACCAATATATTTGCAAGGGTCTTTAGATGAAAAGAGCAGAATTGATTCTGGCTATTTAAGCAAAAAACAAAATGGTTTAAGAACATTAGGCTTGGCATGGTGCCTCATGCCTGTAATCCTAGCTCTCTGGGAGGCCATGGCAGGAGGACCATTTGGGCTCAGAAGCTCAAGACCAACCTGAGTTATATCTAAGATCATATCATCAGCAAAGAGTGATAGTTTGACCTCTTCTGCCCTCATTTGGATGCCCTTGATTTCTTTCTCTTGTCTGATTGCTATGGGTAAGACTTCCGGCACTAAGTTGAATAGAAGTAGCGATAGAGGGCAATCTTGTCTGATTCCAGGTCTAAGCAGGGATGCTTTCAATTTTTCCCTGTTCAGTATGATATTGGTTCTGGGTTTGTCATATATGGCTTTAATCATTTTTAGGTAGGTCCTGCCTATGCCTATTTTGTTAAGCGTTCTTATTATAAAAGGGTGTTGAATTTTGTCAAATGCTTTTTATGCACCTATTGAGAGGATCATATGGTCTCTGTTTTTGCTTCTATTTATGTGGTGAATTACATTTATAGGTTTGCATATGTTGAACCATCCCTGCATCTCTGGGATGAAGCCCACTTGGTCATGATGGATTATTTTTTTGAGAAGCACCTGAATTCAGTTTGCTAGCATTTTTCCATCGATATTCATAAGGGATATTGGTCTATAGTTTTCAGTATCGGGGTGATGTTGGCTTCATAAAACATGTTGGGGAGGATTCCCTCCTTCTTGATATTGTGGAATAATTTCTGCAGGACAAACGCCAATTCTTCTTTGTAAGTCTGGTAAAATTTGGGTGTTAAACCATCTGGTCTGAGACTTTTCTTTTTAGGAAGATTTTTTTATTGCTGCTTCAATTTCAGTACTTGATATTAATTTGTTATATCTTAGGGCTTTGGAAAATAGAGTATCTTCTGGGCTCTCTGAAGGACATATTTAATGGTCATGTGAATGAGTCACATATTAAATGCACTGCAACTTTCCTTTTCTCCCTTTTCTCAGGAATTCTATTTCTTCCTGATTGAGCCTAGGGAGGCTGTGTGTTTCTAAGAATTTGTCCATTTCCTCTATATTTTCAAGTTTATGTGCATAGAGGTTTTTGTAGTATTCATAGATGATATTTTTTATTTCCATAGCATCAGGTATAATTTATCCTTTTTCATTCCTAATGGAGCTTATTAGAATCCTTTCTTTTCTGCTTCTCATTAACCTAGCAAGAGGTGTGACAATTTTGTTAATTTTTTCAAAGAACCAACTTTTTGTTTTATTAATCTTCTGTATAGTTTTTTATTATCAATTTCATTTAGCTCTGCTCTGATTTTTCTTATTTCTTTTCTTCTACTGGTTTTGGGGTGAGCTTGCTCATTCTTTAACAATTCTTTGAGACAATTCATTAGATTGTTCATTTGTGATTTCTGTTTTTGCATGTAGGCATCTAGAAAACCCCAAAGATTTTGCCATGAAACCACTGGAATTGATAAACAAATTCAGCAAAGTCTCAAGGTACAAAATCAATGTACACAAATCAGTAGCACTCCTATGTGCCAACAACAGTCAAACTGAGAACCAAATCAAAGACTCAACATCTTTCACAATAGCAATAAAGAAAATAAAATACCTAGGAATATATTTAACTAAGGAGGTAAAAGACCTCTACAAGAAGAACTACAAAACACTAAGGAAGGAAATAGCAGAGGATATAAACAGGTGGAAAACCATACCATGCTCATAGGACAGCAGAATCAACATTGTTAAAATGTCTATACTATCCAAAGTGATCTGCAGATTCAATGCAATCCTTATTAAAGTACCAACATGACTTTTCACAGATCCAGAAAAAATAATTTTACACTTTGTATGGAAGCAGAGAAGACCCCATATAGCAAAAGCAATCTTAAGCAAAATGAACAATTTGGGAGACAACATTTTACCAGACTTCAAGCTATACTACAAGGCTATAGTAACTAAAACAGTATGGTACTGGGACAAGAAAAGAGACATAGGCCAATGGAATAGAACTGAGAACCCAGATGTAAATATGGCCATCTAATCTTTGACAAAGCAGACAAAAACATACACTGGGGAAAAGAATCTTTATTTAATAAATGGTACTGGGAAAACTGGATAGCCACATGTAGAAGACTGAAACAGGATTTGTACCTTTCACCTATCACAATAATCAACTCACGGTGGATAACGGACTTAAACCTAAGGCATGAAACTATAAGAATTCTAAAAGATGTTAGAAAAACACTTATAGACATTGGTCTAGGGAAATAATTTATAAAGAAGATCCGAAAAGCAATCACAGCAACAACAAAAATAAATAAATGGGACCTGATGAAGTTAAAAAGCTTCTGCATAGCCAAGGAAACTATCATGAGAGCAGACAGACAACCTACAGATTGGGAGAAAATATTCACATGTTTCACATCCAATAAAGGACTGATAATTAGAATCTATATAGAGCTCAGGAAAATCAGCAAGAAAAAATCAAACAACCCTATCCCTATCAAAAAGTGGGCAAAGGACATGAACAGAAACTTTTCTAAAGAAGATAGACTAATGGCCAACAAACATGAAAAAATGCTCCACATCTCTAATCATCAGGGATATGCAAATCAAAACCACAATAAGATATCATTTATCTCCAGTGAGAATGGCTTTTATCACAAAGTTGCAAAACAATAAATCTTGGTGTGGATGCAGAGAGATAGGAACACTCCTACACTGCTGGTGGGACTGTAAACAAGTACAGCCTCTGTGGAAAGTAATATGGAGATATCTCAAAGAGCTACAAGTAGATCTACCATTTGATCCAGCAATCCCATTACTGGGCATCTACCCAAAGGAACAAAAGACATTCTATAAAAAAGACATCTACACTAGAATGTTTATAGCAGCACAGTTCACAATTGCAAAGATGTGAAAACAACCCAAGTGCCTATCAATACATGAGTGGATTAATAAAATGTGGTATATGTATACCAAGGATTTCTAGTCAGCCACAAAAAACAATGGTGATAAAGCACTTCTTATATTATCCTAGATATAGCTGGAGCCCATTCTACTAAGTGAAGTATCCCAGGAATGGAAACAAGCACCACATGTACTCACCATCAAATTGGTTTTAACTGATCAACACTTAACTTCGCATATAGTAATAACATTCATTGAATGTCAGGCAGATGAGAGTGAGGAGGAGAGGATGGGTGCATTGTGCACCATCTGGGGGATGGACGTGCTTGGGCACTTGTGTTCTTTCCATATCTTTGCAATTGTGAACTGTGCTGCTATAAACATTCTAGCGCAGATGTCTTTTTAATAGAATGTCTTTTGCTCTTTTGGGTAGATGCTCAGTAATGGGATTGCTGGATCAAATGGTAGTCCTACTTTTAGCTCTTTGAGGTATCCCCATATTACTTTCCACAGCAGTTGTACTAGTTTGCAGTCCCACCAGCAGTATAGGAGTGTTCCTATCTCTCCACATCCATGCCAACATTTGTTGTTTGGGGACTTTTTGATACAGGCCATTCTCACTGGAGATAAGTGATACCTCATTGTGGTTGTGATTTGCACTTCCCTGATAATTAGAGATGTTGACTATTTTTTCATATGTTTGTTGGCCAAAAGTTGGTTAAACTTTTCTTCTTTAGAAAAGTTTCTGTTCATGTCCTTTGCCCACTTTTTGATAGGGTTGTTTGATTTTTTCTTGCTGATTTTCCTGAGTTCTATATAGATTCTAGTTATTAACCCTTTATCAGATGTGTAACATGTGAATATTTTCTCCCAATCTGTAGGTTGTCTGTTCACTGTCATGATCATCTCCTTGGCTTTGCAGAAGCTTTTTAACTTGATCAGGTCCCATTCATTTATTTTTGTTGTTGCTGTGGTTGCTTATGGGGTCTTCTTCATAAATTCTTTCCCTAGACCAATGTCTATAAGCGTTTTTCTGACATTTTCTTCTAGAATTCTTATAGTTTCAAGCCTTAGGTTTAAGTCTGTTATCCACTGTGAGTTGATTTTTGTGAGAGGTGAAAGGTACAGATCCTGTTTCAATCTTGTACATGTGGCCATCCAGTTTTCCCAGCACCATTTGTTGAATAAGGATTTTTTTCACCAGTTTATATTTTTGTCTGTTTTGTCAAAGATTACATGGCTATGTGAGATGGTTTTATCTGGGTTCTCAGTTCTGTTCCATTAGTCTATGTCTCTCTTCTTGTGCCAGTTACATACTGTTTTAGTTACTATAGCCTTACAGTATATCTTAAAGTTTGGTAAATTGATGCCTCCCAAATTATTCTTTTTGCTTAAGATTGCTTTTGCTATACGGGGTCTTCTCTGGCTCCATACAAAGTGTAGAATTATTTTTTTCTAGATCTGTGAAAAATCATGTTGGTATTTGAATAGGGATTGCATTGAGTCTTCAGATCACTTTGAGTAGTACAGACATTTTAATAATGCTGATTCTGCCAACCCATGAGCATGGTATGGTTTTCCACCTGTTTACATCCTCTGCTATTTCCTTCCTCAGTGTTTTGTAGTTCTCCCTGTAGAGATCTTTTATCTCCTTAAATATATTCCTAGGTATTTTATTTTCTTTATTGCTATTGTGAAGGGTATTGAGTCTTTGACTTGGTTCTCAGTTTGATTGTTGTTGGCATATAGGAGTGCTACTGATTTGTGTACATTGATTTTGTACCTTGAGACTTTGCTGAATTTGTTTATCAATTCCAGTAGTCTCATGGCAGAATCTTTGGGGTTTTCTAGATATAAGATCATATCGTCAGCAAAGAGCAAAGTTTGACCTCTTCTGCCCTCATTTGGATGTCCTTGATTTTCTTCTCTTGTCTGATTGCTCTGGCTAGGGCTTCCAGCACTATGTTGAATAAAAGTCGTGATAGAGGGCAACTTTGGTTCCAGTTCTAAATGGGAATGCTTTCAGTTTTTCCCCATTCAGTATGATGTTGACTGTGGGTTTGTCATGTATGGCTTTTATCATTTTGAGGCAAGTCCCATCTATGCCTATTTTGTTAAGCATTCCTATCATAAAAGGGTGTTGAATTTTGTCAAACACTGTTTTCTGTGTCTACTGAGAGGATCATATGGTTTTGGTTTTTGCTTCTATTTATGTGGTGAATTACATTTATAGATTTGCGTATGTTGAACCATTCCCACATCTCTGCGATGAAGCCCACTGAATACACATTTTTTCTCATCAGCTCATGGGTCATCATGGTAGAATTTGAAAATAATTCCACTAGGGTAATTGCTGGTTGTAGTGGGGAGGAGATCATCAAATGGCTCTCAGTAAATTCATAAGAAATGTAGAATTTAAAATCAGAAATACCTAATTTCTTCTCCTGCAACTGTCTTCCCTTCTATACCTCCTTGGCAGTTCTTATATTCTCTTGTCTTTTCTTTTGATTCTGAACAAACCAGGTAAAAAGACACACCACAAAACAGTATGAGGGTATCATGAAAGTGATCTCTAAGCAGACTAAACGAGTTTTGCCTTCTAAGTACCTGGTTATAAGTTCCTAAAGTCTTTGCCTTACCCAATCTAACCTGAGGCTTGAGTCTCTAGAGACAGTTTTGACAGTGACCAGCTGCCTCTTATAATGTGTATGTTAATTATAGAGATCTCTAAGACAGAAAGGAACCACAGAGGATCAATTAATTTGACTCCTTCATTTTATCAGATGTGTAAAGTGAGGCTAGACAGATGAAGTGTAACCTTACTTTACTTGCAATGATTCCTGAAGGGCTGTGTGCAAATCAGCTTTTTCTCAACTAAGTACTCTATCCCCCTTGACTTTAACTTAAAGTGTTGGGGTTATCTTACTCTTTTACGTGAGTGTAAAATCCATAAGCAGTTATGACACTAACAGTTGCCCAGTGGACCAAGGTAACCTGCCTCTATCTGCCTATCTCTGCAACATGTGTAGTGTTCTTCTGGCCACTAATGGGAAAGGACAACCTTGAGGGGTGTGGCCAGCACAAATGCCGGACACACTATGCTCATTGCTTGAGATGCACTAGCACAAACACAGTCTGTCCGGGGCCAAGGGAGGAGCCTGTTTTCTGTTCCCTGCCTCAAGCCTTTCTGTTTCCACAAAAAACAACATCAGGGAATTCTGTCTTTGCTGCCAGCTCACTCACCAATTAAACTTCCAAGAACAAGGCTTTCCTTCCATACAATCTCCTCATTTTAACCTTTTCTCCATCTTTTACCATGACTACTCTCACCCTTTTTTGAAATCTCAATTTCTCTTACAAGTCTACTTTTAAAGCCATCTTTTCCCAGCTCAAACCATGTGATTCTCTTGCTTCAGGATTCCCCTGCCTTCTGTAGAAAAAAATAAATCTAACTTGTATCCATGCACGTGTGCCTCCTCTTCTCCCTCTCCCTACCTACGTCTTCACCTTTCTAGACAGCTCACATCTGAGCCTCATTTATTCCTTCCACGTCTTTCCGATCCCTAGTGACAGAAACACAGACAAACCATCACAGCCAGAAGGGAGCTAAGAGATTAGCCCAACCTCTCTGGTTTACAAATGAGGAATCTGAGGCCCCCAAGTAGTTCATAACATAACAGGCACAATTTTAGGCAGGTAATTGGTGGAAGCAGGACCAAAATTCTGGTGTGTGTCCTGACAACAGCTGTGCCTCAGGCTTCTTTCTGCCCTACCAGATTTAGAATCAAAGTCCCATTCATTCATTATTCATTCAATAAACATTCCCAGGCACCAGGTTAGGATCTTGGGAAACAAAGATGAATGTTAATACCTCCTACTCTTAAAGAATTTCCAGTGTTGGTAGGGGCTGGAGGGATGACAAAGACATGTAACCAAATGATTATGAGACATAGTAGAGCCTAGCAGGTATGCAAGGCAGGCCAGGTATCTTAAGGAGAGGAAATTGAGAAGCAATGTAGGCCTGAAACTATGTGGGGTTCAGGGAGCTGCAAGAAGTTTGGTGTGGCTGGAGCATGGGTGGGTTCTTGAGAAGTAGGAAGGGTAGAAGTAGGTAACCCAGGGATCAGGAAGGGGATGACTCATAAAGGCCTTCTGGACCGTGCATAGGAATCTTAACATTATCTTGCATCATAGCAATAACCTTTAAAGGTATTTAAGGTCTGGAGTTGATTGACCAGACAGATATTTAAAATATCACTTTAGAGGCAGAGTAAATAATAAACAAGAGGGCCAAGAGACCAAGAGACAGATCGGCAGGCTGACATAACAGCAAACAATACTGAGGGCCAGGATCAGGTTGGATGTGGTGACCAACAGTTGAAGGTATATTTAGGAACAGCAGACAGTACTTGGTAGCAATCTGGGCATAGAAGCACACTGAGGAGAGAAGAGTTGAGATGCTTCTTGGGGTGTTGAGCAGGTGGTTGAGTGGATCGTGGTTCTAGTCACCAGAAAGCACAGAAGGAGAACAAGTTTAAAGATGGGGGCAGGAAGGAAAACAAATTGATCTCAACCTTGAGAAGGTGAAGACATCTCACTGGCACATCACTCTCCTGAGAGACTGAACTGAGGATGCTGATCTGAGAGTATCGGTAGCAGAGATCCCCACGGAAGCCTTAGAGGAGAATGGAACTGCCGAGCAGGCAGACGACCGAGGCTGAATGCTAGAGAAGGCCAATAGCAAAGGTGCTGACAGAGGAGGACTCCAGGAGGGGGCTGAGAAGCTGTTGCTAGGGCACGAAGGGGACAACGAGGAGAGTGTGAGCCAGGGAGGTGCAGACAGAGGGTTGGGGGGGGTGGTGGCCAGCGATGCCGTGCACTGCAGAGAAACCAAATAAGAATAGGCTCAAGCATTAGAAACCTCAGTGAGAACTCTGACTCTAAGGGATTGGCAGCAGAAGACCAAATATAGTAGTAGATTTTAGTGGAAAAGAAATTAAAACGTGGCGACAGTGAGTCTAGACAACTCTAGAAACTCAGCTATGAAAGGGAAAAGTGAGAACAATAGCTGGAGGAGTGTACAGGCTGGATCAACAAGAACTTCTTGAAGCAGGCCCACGCTGCGGGAGCAACTGCCCTAAAGCCTGCAGCCCCCACGTCCCAGACACTTACAACCAGTAATAAAGATGACTGTGGACTTATGTCACCAGATGGAATGGAACATCATAGGTCTCTAAGAAGCCACTAGGACTCCCTAATGAACTTCCCAACAGACTATACTTGAGACTCTTTTTTTTTATTTCAGCATATTATGGGGGAACAAATGTTTAGGTTACTTATGTTGTCCTTTCCCCCTCCCCCGAGTCAGAGCTTCAAGCGTGTCCATCCCCCAGATGGTGTGCATCGCACTCATTATGTGTGTATATATGTCCATCCCTTCCTCCCCCCTCCACCTGCCTGACACCTGATAAATGTTATTCCTATATGTGCACTTAGGTGTTGATCAGTGACACAATTTGCTGGTGAGTACATGTGGTGCTTATTTTTCCATTCTTGGGATACTTCACTTAGTAGAATGGGTTCCAGCTCTATCCATGAAAATACAAGAGGTGCATATTTGATCTTTGACATTTTTTAAAAAGCAATTATTCCAAGTTGACCTATAGATTCAAAGCAATCCTAATCAAACTCCCAGCAAGTTATTTTATGGATATTGACAAAGTGATTCCAAAGTACATGTGGAGAGACAAAATATCCAGAATAGCCAACACAACATTGAAGGGGAAGAACAAAGTTGGAAGATTGACAGAGTCTCATTCTACCACCCCAGGTAGAGTGCAGTGACATCATCCTAGCTTACCACAACCTCAAACTCCTAGGCTCAAGAGATCCTCCTGCTTCAGCCTCCTGGGTAGCTGGGACTACAGGCACGCGCCACCATGCCAAACTAATTTTTTTCTATTTTTAGTAGAGACATAGTCTCGCTCTTGCTCAGGCTGGTCTCCAACTCCTGAGCTCAAGTGATCCTCCTACCTCAGCCTCCCGGAGTGCTAGGATTATAGGAGTGAGCTACCGTACCTCGCCCAACACTATCATATTTTAAGACTTATTATAAAGCTACTGTAATTAAGACAGTGTTCTTTCTATTAGTGAAAGAATAGACAGAGCAATGAAACAGAATAGAGAGCCAAGAAATAGACCCACACAAATATATCAATTGATCTTTTGCAAAGGAACAAAGGCAATAAAATGGGAAAAAGTCTTTTCAACAAATGGTGCTGGAAAAATTGGGCATCTGCCTGCAAAAATGTCTAGACACAGGCCTTACACCCTTCACAAAAATTAACTCAAAATGGATCACAGACCCCAAAATAAAATACAAAATATAAAACTTCTAGAAGATAACATAGGAGAACATCTAGATGACCTTGAGTTTGATAATGGTAACTTTTTAAATATAGCACCAACAGCAAAGTCTATGAAAGAAAGAATTAATAAGCAGGACTTGATTAAAATTAAGAATTTCTGTCATGTGAAAGAGAATGACAAGAAACAGTCACAGAAAGGAAGAAAATATTTTCAAAAGACATATCTGATAAAAGACTGTTATCCAAAATATATTACAAAGAACTCCTAAAACTCAACAATGAGAAAACAAACAATCTGACTAAAAATGGGCAAAAGAGCTGAATAGACACCTCATCAAAGAAGGTATACAGATTACAAATAGGCGTAGGAGAAGATGCTCCAACATCATACATCTTTGGGGTACTGCAACAATGAGATTTCACTACACACTTATTAGAATGGTCAGAATACAGAGCACGGATAACACCAAAAGCAGGTGAGGATATGGAGCAGCAGGAACTCTCATTCATTACTGGTGGGAACACAAAATGGTACACCCACTGTGGAAGACAGTTTGGCAGTGTTTTACAAAACTAAACATATTCTGTTCATGTCCTTTGCCTATTTACTGATGGGGTTATTTGATTTTTTTTCTTGTTGATTTTTTGAGTTCTAGATAGATTCTTGTTATTAGTCGTTATTCAGATGTGTAGAGAGCAAATATTTTCTCCCATTCTGTAGGCTGTCTGTTTGCTCTAATGATAGTTTCCTTGGCTGCGCAATACTGAAATAAAAAAAAATTAAAAATTAAACATATTCTCACCATATGATTCAGCAATCACATTCCTTGGTATTTACTCAAAGAAGTTGAAAATTTATGTTCATACAAAACCCTTATAGCTTAGCCAGATGCTTATAGCAACTTTCTTCCCAATTGCCCAAACTTGAAAGCAATAAAGATGTCCTTCAGTAGGTGAATGGATAAATAAACTGTGATACATCCAGAGAAAACAAACACCCTGACTAAAAATGGGCAAAAAATATTATTCAGTGCTAAAAAGAAATGAGATATCAGAGCCAGGTGCAGTGGCTCACACCTATAATCCCAGCGACAGGAGGCTAAGCCAGGAGGATCACTTGAGCTCAGGAGACCACTACACTCCAGCCTGGGTGACACAGCCAGATCTCATCTCAGAAGAAAGGAAGAGGAAGGGAAGAAAGGGAATAGACGGGAAAGGAAGGGAAAGAAAGAAAGAATCTATCAAGCTACAAAAAAACATGGAAGAACTTTAAATGCATATTACTAAGTGCAAAAAGCTAATCTGAACGGGCCATATTTTGTGTGATTCCAATTATATGAAATTCTGCAAAAGGCAAAACTATGGAGACAGAAAAATGCCAGTCATTTCCATGGGTTAAGGGGGAGGGAAGGAAGAAGAGGCAGAGCGCAGAGGGTATTTAGGGCAATGATGCTATTCTGTCTGATACTACAATAGTGGATGCATGTCACTGTACATTTTAGCAAAACCCACAGAATGCACAATGCCAACAGTGACCCCTAATATAACCTGTGAACTTCAGGTGATAATGATGTGTCAGTGTAGGGTCATCCATCGTACCTAACGTGCCACTCTCGTGGGGGGTCTTGGTAGTGGGGGACGTTAGGGGAAGGAAGGGGGATACGAGAACTCTCTGTAGTTTCCACACAATTTTTCAGTGAACCTAAAACTCATCTAAGAAAGAAAGTCTAATTTTTTGAAAGAAAAATTTATAAATAAATAAAGCAATTACCAAGGGAGTAGATAAAATGGCAGTGGTAATTTTGTCCTACGTTGTCGAGTCAATGCTGATTTTCTAACTTCTCAACTTTCCTAAATATTATATTAATATTATTTTTAAACCATATGAAAGCAAACACCCTGTGGGTGAGAGAGCAAAATAAGCCTCTTCAGTTCTTAAGTATCAGAGCAAATGAGCTGAGCTGAGCAGGCTTGGGAGATCGGATTTGGTTAGGGGTAGAGCAGGGCTAGTGTGGCATGCCGGATCACACAGTTCCTTTTGTTTCCCCTCCTTGGTCCAGATAAAGCTCACATAAAACCCCTGGGACCCTCCAATGTTAGCTTTCATTGGAGGGGATCACCCTGAAATAACCCATAAAAGGCTACTGCAGACTGGCCCATCGTTCCTGGGGAAAGATGTGGTAGGATGTTCCTGCCCCCTTTAAAAAAGTGAAAAAAAGCATAGAGTCACTAAAGGGGCCTCATTTTGTTGGGTGGGTGAAGGAAAACCAGTGTCATCATTTGAGAAAAGGACACCTTTTTATTTCAAGGGCTTAAAGAAAAAAAAGTCTTTACCAGATGGAAGACTGGGGAAATGAAGGACGAAGGCCGAGTCTCTGAAGTGAGGGCCTGAACTGAGCTGGGCCTGATGCTCCAGGTCGGGATATGAGAGCCCAGGGCAGTGGCCGAGTAGGCAACTCGGACCTATCACTCGGTTCCAGTCATGACTCCCACAGTGTCATTAGCTGGCCACCAGCGTACTCCTTGCCAGCCTGCCAGGCTACTCGTGGGACGAAACATCCCAACACCTCTCTTCCCCGAGCAGGTCTGACGCATGGCCCACCTGGTGCCACGGCGTGACTGGTCCTGGTTAGCTTCTGCTGCTAACGGAAACAGCCTGCTCGGCGCGGCCACGAACCCGGGGAAGCCCTACAGAAGAGCCTCTCAGACGCATCTGCTGGAGAAACCGACTCTCTCAAACAATTTTAATCCAATTTACTAAGAGAATTCACGTACCATTTTCACATCATCTTTATTGAGATGTAGTGTATATACAATTATAATATTAATAGTACATGTTTAATTTTGTATTTTTTGTTTTGTGTTCTCATTTCAATGATCCTGGGTGTAACTTGCAGTGTGGGTAGTGCCATTACGTGGTCTCAGTGGCCATGTTTGGTTTTGTGTTTACTTTGGGGAAGCTCCATGATACCTAGTGAATTGCCTCTCATCTCCCCATCAATTATGACCAATTTCGGAAACTAGCTACAGGGACTAGATTGGAATTCAGAAACACTACCAGCTTTAAACTGACTAAATATAGCACTCACGTTGCAGAAGCCCTCCCCTGGAGCCCATTGCGGAGAGGTGGGTGGTTCTGTCCTTCCTGGTATGACGGACAGTTGGCCGGGTGGGTGGCCTGAGCGTAACGCTCTGGGAACAGATGGTGGCACTTAGTTCCACTCTGGACTGTGGTTACATTTGGGGAGACTCTTAGGGACTCTGTATAACTTGGGAAACTTTGTGCAATCCAGATTTCATCATGGCCATAGTAAAATTAATTTCTAGACTAGGACAAAGACTATAATTATCATTTGATTCTCATTATAAAAGACAGATCCTAAATTCTTATTCATTCACTCATTTATTCAACAGGACATTAAGATTCCACTGTGTGTCAGGGACTGTTCTGGGTGGTGAGGCCACAATAGTATGCAGAGACAGGACCTTACAGACTGACAGGAGACAGAGATTAAACAAATATATATGAATGAATATATAATTGCAAATCATGTTAGATACTGTAAAGGCAAGATAAACAGAAGATAAAAGAAGGACTTGACCTGGTTTGGAGAGTCTGTGTCGGTTTCCCACATTGAGAGTGTGAACTGACATGCAAAACAGGGAAGGGAAGGAGGGACACAGCATGTCAGGCAGAGGGCACAGCAGGCACAAGGGCCCGGCAATGGAAAGTGGACAAGATGCTCTCAAGGACCTGAGAGAAGGCAAGTGTGGGTGGAGAACAGAGCAGAACGGGGGAGAGCAGTGGAACTGGGAGCCGGAGAGAGGGCCAAGCCGGACTCTGCTGGCCATGTTGAGCATTTGGGTCTCCTAAGAACAGCTGGAAACCCCCTCAGGGTTTTAAGCAAGAGAGTAATATAATCACCTGGACTGTAGTTTAGAGAGTAGATCGCAAAAGAAAAACTAAAGTAAGTGTAAAGGGCCCAGTTATACATCTACATAGAAATGCAGGTGAGAGAAAATAGTAGCTTGAACTACAGTGGTGGGATAGAGTTAATACATTGGGTAAGGAACACGACTGAATAGAATGGGTCTCTGACCTATATAACTGGATAGATGATAATGCCATTCACAGACATGCAATAATCTACCATTACGATCTTTTTTCAAGAAGGAAGGAAAGCCAGAATTGAGAAAATATCATGAGTTTAATTTTGTGTATGTTGAGTTTATGATGCATTTTTCAGCAACTATGAATACACATTGAAGAGACAGCTGGATTACATTTGAGGCTATGGGAGTGTATGAGCCGGCCCAGAACTCTCTCAAACACAGATCACAGAGAAGAGAGGACCTGTGGAGAACCTAGAGAAATGCAAGAATTTAATGGCCTTGGCTGATGAGGATGAGCCTGCAAAAGAACTCAAGAAAGAAAGGCCGAGGGGGGAAGAAGGAAGAATATGGTATGGGCAAATCCAAAGAGAGAGGACTCGCAACTGAAGGAGTGGGCAGATGTGTGGGGATGTCAAGTAAGATGAGGACCGAGATCGCCCACTGGCTGTGGAGACAGAAAATCACTTCAGTGGAGTGATGGTGTAGAAGCCAGACTGGAGTCAGCTAAGCAGTGAGTGGGAAGAAGCAAATGGGAAGTTTGAGAACAGACAACTCTTCCTAGGAACCGAGGCTGGGAAAGGTAAAAGGTCAACAGATGGGCATGAAGGTATACTCTCAAGAGAGCTTGTTCCTTAAAATGGGAGAGTCGATACTAAAATATTCACAAGAGAGATTTCTGCTTCTGCCCAAGATGGAATAACATGGGTCAGCTTTACCCTCCTGCCTGAATTACACCAACAATCAGACAAAATCTATGAAACAGTTCTCCAGACAATGGGCATCAGGAAACAGAGGGCAGAGAGCCCTGCAAGATGGGAAAGAAATGAGGTGGCCACTGACTGCTCCAGTTTGTGGCTTTGAGAGAGTGTCCAGGCTGTAGTGCAGGAGGAGAATCCAGGCAACACATGGTGGCCTCCCTAAGTTGAAGAGACAAAGCCAAGAGTCCAGGGAGACCGGGGCAGGTGAATTATGCAGAACAGAGTACCAAGAAGGACAAAAGCTGCCCAGATGTCAACCGCAGAAAGCTACAGGATGCCCCCATGAGTACTCAACAGAATACTGATTATTTATGAAAGCATCAGAAGTATGAAATACTTAGCAATAAATCTGACAAAAGATATGAAAGACTTATACACTGAAAACTATAGGACACTAAACAAATGGAAAAATATACCTTGCTTATGGGTGGGGTGACTTAAAATTAAGACACCAATTCTACCCAAATTGATCTATAGGTTAAATGTAATTCAAATCCAAATCCTAGCAGCCCTGTCCATAGAAATTAACAAAGTGATTCTAAAATTAATATGGAAATGCAAAGGACCTAAAATAGTCAAACAAATTTTACAAAGGAAGAACAAAGCTGGAGGGTGAATGCCGTATGAATTTAAGACTTATTATAAAGCTATAGCAATTAAAACACTGTGGTATTGGTGCAATGATAAAAAGAATAGGTTAATGAACCAGAATAGTGAATCCAGAAATAGAAAATCTAAACATATATAAACAACTTAATTTTTACAAAATTGTAAAGTCTCGTCAGTGGATTAAGGATAATCTTTCTACTAATGGTTACAGAACAAGTGGCGATCCATGTGCAAAAAGAGAGGGAAAGAGACTAAAGACAAAGAACTTTGATTCATTTCTTGTACCTTGCCCAAAAATTAACTCAAAAATCAATCAAAGACCTAAATGTAAAATCTAAAACTATAAAACTTCTAGAAGAAAACATAAGAATAAAATCTTTGTGACCTTGGGTGAGGCAAAAATTTCTTAGATATGACACAAAAAGACAATCCATATAAAATAAAGCTTTTGCTTAGCAAAAGACACTGGGAATGAAAGGACAAGGCATAGACTTGGGGGAAAATATCTGCAAAGCATATATCTATAATGGACTTGTATGCAGAATATAAAAGAACTCAAAAAACTCTATAATAAGAAAATAAGCCAATTGAAATGGGCAAAAGGTTTGAAAAGACATTTCAAAGAGAAGATATACAAATAGCAAATAAGCACATGAAAAGATGCTCTACATAATTAGTCACTAAGGAAATGCATATTAAAACTACAGGAAACCACCCAAGTGCCCATCAATACATAAATGGATTAATAAAATGTGGTGTATGTATACCATGGAGTTCTACTTGGCAATAAAAGATAGTGAACTACCCATTGTATTATCTTGGATGGAGCTGGAGCCTATTCTTCCAAGTGAAGTCCCACAAGAATGGAAAAACAAACACCACATGTACTCATCATTAAATTGGTACTAATTGATCAACACCGAAGTGCACATATGGTAGTAACATTCACAGGGTGTCAGGCAAGTGGGAGTGGGAGGAAGGGATGGGTAAATTCACACCTAACAGATGTGGTGTGCACTCTCTGGGAGATGGATATGCTTGTAGCTCTGACTCAGGTGGTGCAAAAGCAATTTACATAACCAAAGCATTTGTACCACATAATACTCTGAAATTTAAAAAAAAAAACACAGTGAGAAACCACTACACGCCAATAGGAATAATTACAAGTAAAAAGAGTAGCCATCCTAAGTGTTGGTGAGGATGTGGAAGAACTGAAACTCTCACACAATGTGCTGTTGGGAATGCAACATGGTACAACCACTTTGGAAAGCAGCTTGGCAGTTTCTTAAAAAGTCAAGCATAAGCCTAGCCCATGATCCAGCTAGAGCTAGTATTCACCCATGAGAAAAGGAAGACATCCACACAAAGACTTACACATTAATATTCTTATCGGCTTCATTTGTAATGGCATAAAAATGGAAACTACACCAATGTTCATCAACCAGTGAATGGATAAACAAATTTTGGATTTTATAATACTACTCAGCAGTTAAAAGAGTGAATTATTTATATACACAGCATGAATGAATTTCAAATTGATCACACTAAGTGAAAGGAGCCAGACAAAAACAGAATGCATACTGTATGAGTCATTAATGTAAATCTTTAGAAAACACAAACTAACATTTAGTGACAGAACAGTTCATTGGTTGCCTGGGAGGAGGGGTGGGGAGGGAGGAATTTGAAAGTAGATGAGGAGACCTTTTGGGGTGATGGACATATTCACAGTCTTGATTGTGGTAATAGCTTTGTATGTATGCTCATGTGTCAAAACTGTCAAATTATAGTCACATGTCACTTAATGATGAGGACACATTCTGACAACTGTATCATCAGGTGATTTAGTGGCTGTGTGAACATCCTGGAATGTACTTACACAAACCTAGACAGTATATCCTACTACACACCTAGGCTATATGCAGGTGTAGCCTATTGCTCCTAGGCTACAAACCTGTATAGCATGTTACTGGACTGAATACTGCAGGCAACTGTAATGCAATGGTATTTGTGTATCTAAACATAACTAAATATAGAAAAGGTACAGTGAAGATATGGCATTATAATCTTATGAGACCATTGTTGTAGATGCATTCCAATGTTTACTAAAACATTGTTATGCATTGCATGACTATATAAACTTTAAATATATGGGTTTATTGTATGTTAATTTTGCCTCAATAAAGCTATTTAAAAATAATATTAATATTTATAAGATACATATAGAGATTGAAGAGGAGAGGATGAAACGGTATCACCTCTATGGTTAATTTCCAAAAGTTGGGAGTGGGGCATGCAAAACACAGGGCAAACAAGCAGTTTGCATAGGGGTAAGGCCACCTCTTCAGTAACAGGAGAGAAAAAGAGAGTGGGGCCGGATGGATGGGGGATGTAGGTTTGGTAGCAAGAATTAAAAGAGTTCTCATCTAGTGGCTTCTTTTTTTTTATTTTAATGGAAAGTTGAAGGCAAAATCATCTGCCAAGGGTGAGGTAGAGAAGGTTCAAAATAGTCGCTGCCAATGGAATGTGATGTGTTCAGAAAGAGGAAGAACGGTTTCCAGGAAGTGTCGAGGGCAAGTAAGGTTACTCTGCCCGAATGGGTAGCGGTGCCCTCTGCCCTCCCATGCAGTCTTTTTTTTTTTTTTTTTTTTTGAGACAGAGTCTCACTTTATTGCCCAGGCTAGAGTGAGTGCCGTGGCATCAGCCTAGCTCACAGCAACCTCAAACTCCTGGGCTCAAGTGATCCTACTGTCTCAGCCTCCCTCCCAAGTAGTTGGGACTACAGGCATGCGCCACCATGCCCGGCTAATTTTTTTTCTATATATATTAGTTGGCCAATTAATTTCTTTCTATTTATAGTAGAGATGGGGTCTCGCTCTTGCTCAGGCTGGTCTCGAACTCCTGAGCTCAAACGATCCGCCCACCCCGGCCTCCCAGAGAGCTAGGATTACAGGCGTGAGCCACCACGCCCGGCCCCATGCGGTCTTTTCCAGCAGCAGCCGCATGCCCTGGTGCACACACCGAGGAAGCAGGTAGTTCAGTTCACACAGGATTGGAGATTTTACTAGACAGTAATGCCAAAAAGATAAATGGAAAGGAATTCAAGGCATCAACGGAGCATGAAATCTAGGGTCAATAAGGAGTGAAATGAAGAAAGGGGAAAGCTAATATTTTGTGAGAAAATAAACCTATGGAATAGAGGTTCTGATGACATTTCACAATAGTTGTAGGGAAAATAGTTGAATTAAGAATAGCAAGAATTGAAAGTTGTGATCAGGGAATAAGATGTATAAGATAATAATTTTCAAGCTGGATAAGTTTTGGATGTTGACAAGATTCCCGGTATAGCTGTTGAAGTAGGACATGAGGGGGACCTTCCCTGTGGGGTGAAGTTAAGAAAGACCATATAGATGTGTGTTTGAAAAGATTATTTGGATTTTGCTGATTATATCCCTGGAGCATCATTTAACATGTTTTCTGTCTCTTTATGTCCTTTATTTTGATCTAGAAATTTGATCGGCTTCAGGTTTGATATTTTTTCTTTTGCAAGACCCATTCATAGGTAGTAGTGTGTACCTTGATTGGGACATACATAATGCCTGGTTGTCTTTCTTTCTGTGATGCTAGCAGACACTAATGACCATCACCCAGACTCATTAATTCCATGAGGTTTCATACGGTAACATTCTAAACCAATCATTTCTTATTCATTTTTTATCTTCTATAAAGAGAAACTTCCCCTCATCAATTATTTAGTTACCTGGAGGCACAGTTCATATAGAATGCTTGATGCTCTCTCTTTGTCAACCTAAATTAATGACAGAGAGAGAGGCTCTCCAAAAAAAGAGTTTAGTAGGAGTGACAATTACCCTTGGCTACAAGGATTAATAAAATGGTCAGCATCAGTCCAGGGTTGAACAGGCAGTTGCTGGGCATGTATTTTATTAAGGTGTCCTAGCAAGGTTGCAGTTCAGCAGAGTCTACTGCAATAGTACCTGTTATCAGGCAATCTCACTAGAGCACCCACCTACCCACCCTCTGCCCCCTTCGTGGCCTCCCAGCTCCATTTTGTTAGAGGTTGACATAAGTGACTCTATCTTGATTCTGACAACTTTTACACCTTTATTTACTAGTTTTAAAAATCATGAGTTGGTTTCCAAGCATCCTTCCAAAGGTAAGGAATTGGTTTTATTTTTTAAATTCTGAACACACAGATTTTTGCACATTTGATGTGCTTCAACCCATTGCAACTGCTATTCTTACTGACACTCATTCTGCTCCACCTTTGGTTGATGGATGCCTCCTGAAGTTGGCTCATGTGTGCCCTGCATTCTTCTGGCACGACCTAGCGGTGTTTGATGGCCTCACTGAATCTGGCATGAGACACGCCAAGAGAGACTTATACAAGCCTAACCCCAGATGTGGAATGAGCCATTTCTTTAAGGAGTCCATGTTCCTTTTGGCATGAAATAGAATTTAGAGACCATCATCTAAGAGCCAGGAGTTTTCATTGCCACTGGGTGAACCATTGTTTCTCGGTTGTAAAAAGGCAAAACTAGAAAACATTTTTTTAAAGATAAAATACATCATGAATTTACACTGATGTCAATGACTTTAACCTTATTGGAAATAATATATTCTATTTACAAATAAAGTATAAGGTGAGGAAAAGAGATGGAAGAGAAACCCATGGATACAAAGAGACTTAAGGGAATAGCAGCTTGTAAACTCAGACCAAATCCTTTGCCCAGGCCAAAAGCAGTTACACTTCACTAACCCACCTTTCAGAATTCAGATGGCGACATCTTAAAGTCCAGAATGGCAGTAGAAGAAATCAAAAATCAAATCTTACCAAATCTATTAAGTTTCACTCCTTAATTTTTTATTTTTACCTTTTTAAATTTTTTGTTTTTTACTGATACATATGTATGGGGTATATGTAAAATTTTTCACAGGCACAGGATGTGTAAAGATTGAGCTAGGGTATTTAGGATATCTATCATCTCGTGTGTTTATCATGTCTCTGTGTGGGGAACATTTTAAGGGCTCTTTTCTAGCTATTTTGAAATATAAAATACACTGTTGTTAACTATAATCATCCGACTCTGCTATTGCACATTAGAACTTATTCTTTTTATCTAACCTGTATGTTTGTACCCATTCACCAACATCTCTCATCCCCTGCCTCCACCCACGCCCTTCCCCCTCTGGTAACTATCCTTCTATTCTCTATCTCCGTGAGATCAGTTCTTTCAGTTCCCATACATGAGTGCGAATGTATGATGTTTGCTTTCTGTACCTGGTTTATTTCACTTAACATAATGACCTCAAGTTCCATCCATATTGCTGCAAATGACAAGCTTTCATTCTTTTTGTGGCTGAATAGTATTCCATTGTGCATATATACCATATTTTCATCTGCTGATGGACACTTAGATTGATTCCATATCTTTGCTATTATGAATAGTGCAGCAATTAACTTGGGGATGCAGGTATCCCTTTGATATACTGATTTCTTTTCCTTTGGATAAATACCCAGTAGTGGGATTTCTGGATTGCATAGTAGTTCTATTTTTAGTTTTTTGGGAAATCTCCATATTGTTTTCCATAGTGGCTGTACTAATTTACATTCCTACCAACAGTGTGTGAGTTCCCTTTTCTCTGTATTCTTACTAGCATCTGTTATTTTTTTTGGTTTTTTGATAATAGCCATTCTAACTGGGATAAAATAATATCTCACTGTGGTTTGGGGTTTGCATTTCCCTGATGATTAGTGATGTTGAGCATTTTTTCATGTCATGTTGGCCATTTGAATGTCTTCTTTTGAGAAATGTCTGTTCAGGCCCTTTGCCACTTTTAATGGGATTATTTGGTTTTTGCTGTTGTTGTTGTGAATATTTTCTCCCATTCAACATGCTATCTCTTCACTCTTTTGACTGTTCCTTTGCTGTGTGGAAGCTTTTTAGTTTAATACAGTCCCATTTGTCTATTTTTTATTTTGTTGCTTGTGATTTTGAGATCTTAGCCATAAAATCTTTGCCTAGACCAATGTCCTGGAATGTTCCTCCTACATTTTCTTCTAGTGGTTTTATACTTTCAAGTCTTATACTTAAGTCTTTACTCCATTTTGAGTGGATTTTTATACATGGTGAAAGATAAGGGTCCAGTTTCATGCTTCTGTATATTGATATCCAGTTTTCCCAGCGCCACTTATTAAAGAGGGTATCCTTTTCCTAATGTATGTTTTTGGTGCCTTTGTCAAAAATCAATTGGCTATAAATATATGGATTTATTTCTGGGTTCTCTATTCTGTTCCATTGGTCTATGTGTCTGTTTTTATATCAATATCATGCTGTGTGTGTGGTTTTTTTTTAACTATAGACTTGTAATATATTTAAAAGTCATGTAATGTGATACCTCCAGCTTTGCTATTTTTGCTCAGGATTGCTTTTTGAAAAGATAAACAAAATTGATAAACTTCTAGCTAGACTAACCAAGAAAAAAGAGAGAGAATCCAAATTTGAAAAAATTAGACACGAAAAAGGAGATACTATAACTGAGACCTCAGAAATACAAAAGGTCATCAGAGATTATTATAAACAGCTCACAAACTGGAAAACTTGAGGAAATGGATAAATTCCTGGAAATACACAACCTAGCAAGATTGAATCAGGAAGAAATAGAAAGCTGAACAGACCAATAACAAGAACAAGATCGAATCAATAATAAAAATTGCCCTCCCCACAAAAAATCCTAGGTGAATTCTACCAAATATATAAAAGGGAATGAACACTAATTCTCCTAAAAGTATTCCAAAAAACTGAAGAGGATAGAATTCTCCCTAACTCATTCTATGAGGCCAGCATTACCCTGACACAAAAATCAGACAAGGACACAACGAAAGAAAAGAAAACTGCAGGCCAATATCCCTGATGAACATAGATGCAAAAATCCTCAACAAAATGCTATTATAGCAAACTGAATTCAACAGCACATCAGAAAGATAACTCACTATGATCAAGTGGGATTTACATCAGGGATGCAAGGATGGTTCAACATACACAAATCAATAAATATGGTACTTCACAACAACAGAATGAAAGGAAAAAAAACACATGATCATCTCCATAGAAACAGAAAAGGTGTTTGATAAAATTCTACATCTCTTCATGATAAAAATTCTCAACAAACTAGGCATAGAAGGAACAAACTTCAACATAATAAAGGCCATATATGACAATCCACAGCTAACATCATAGTGAATAGGGAAAAGCTGAAAACCTTTCCTCTAAGAACTGGAACACTTTCATCACTCCCATTCAACATAGTACTAGAAGTCCTAGCCAGAGCACTCAGGCAAGAGAAAGAAACAAAAGGCATCCAGATTGAAAAAGAAGAAGTCAAATTGTCCATCTGTGCAGATGACATGATCTTATATTTAGAAAAACCTGAAGACTGCACCAAAGAACTGTTAGACTGGTTTTTAAAAATTCAGTAAAGTTGCAGGATGTAAAATCAACATACAAAAATCAGTATCATTTCTTTTTTTCTTTTTCTCTCTCTTTTTTTTAAGAGACAGGGTCTAGCTTTGTGGCCCAGACTGGAGTGCAGTGGCCAATCAAAGCTCACTACAGCCTTCAACTCCTGGGATCAAACAGACTCCCTGCCTCAGCCTCCTGAGTAGCCAAAAGGAGCTACTTTACACACCAGCAATGAACTAGTTGAAAAAGAAATCAAGAAGGCAATCACATCTATAATAGCTAAAAAAAAAAAAAAATACCTAGGAATAAATTTAGCCAAAGATGTGAAAGACCTCTACAAGAAAAACTACAAAACCCTAATGAAAGAAATTGAAAAGGACACAAATAATGGAAAGGCATCCCATGCTCATTGATAGGAAGAATTAATATTGTTAAAATGACCATTCTGCCCAAAGCAATCTACAGATGCAATCCAATCTTTATCAAAATACCAGTGAGGCCAGGCAAGGTGGCTCACGCCTGTAATCCTAGCACTCTGGGAGGCCAAGGCAGGTGGATTGCTTGAGGTCAGGAGTTCAAGACCATCCTGATCAAGAGCGAGACCCCATCTCTACTATAAATAGAAAGAAATTAGCTGGACAAAAATATATAGAAAATATTAGCCAGGCAGGATAGTGAATGCCTGTAGTCCTAGCTACTCGGGAGGCTGAGGCAAGAGGATCACTTGAGCCCAGCAGTTTGAGGTTGCTGTGAGCTAGGCTGACACTGTGGCACTCTAGCCTGGGCAACAGAGTGAGACTCTGTCTCAAAAAAAAAAAAAATACCAATGACATTTTTCAAAGAAATAGAAAATTAATCCTAAAATTCATACAGAACCAAAAAAGAACTGAAATAGCCAAAGCAATCCTGAGCAAAAAGAACAAAGATGGAGACATCACACTCATCAATTTTATTGACACAAATATGATTCAGAAAATATTGAGAATCCCAAATGTGACTTGTTGAAGAACATCTGAGGGATTTAACTGGATGTGTGGATGCCAATGCTACATCTGGAAAATGGAATTTTTCATATGAGACTGAAGGAAAATGTAAATTTATTAAATATAGCCCAGAAAATATGGACACCTAAAAACTCTAGCTTAGGAATTAAAAGAAAAAGTTTCTGCTTGATCTAGAGTAAAAGAATAGGATGTGGAATGGAGACCCCATTTTAATTTTGGCTCATAAAATCTATAACACTCTAAAATTATTAGATAATATGAAAGGTTTCCATGTTTCAGCAACATTAATTTAGTGCTGATGTACTCTACAATTTTCCATTGCTAAACCCTCACTATTCTCCTAGGGCCTAAATTGTCTTCTCCAGGGTTTTGCACTTGACTTGTTGTAAGTAATTGACATGTGCCAGGGCAACGATGGATTGGAAACTGCTCAAAGTCCAAACAAAGATGATCATTAAATCTTGCTTATGTGCTAAAAAGGTCAAAAGTTGGACATTTCTTTTCATACATTCCCATTCACCAAAAGAGAGTTGGATTCTTTCAGTTTTATGGAAATACGACCCAAAATAACATTATATTAGTGTTTATTTCAGCAGATGTAAAATATGCTTTGCATAGGTAAAATTATAAAGGAATTATTTAATCTTGAAAGAGTCAAAAATAAAGTAAGTGGAATATTGGAAACTCACCTGTATAGATCACAATAATTCTGATAGGCTATGTTTATAAATACTTTTTTTCACCCTTATGAATAAAATCAGGTGCTTTTGGAGCACTCTATATAAGCTGGTGTTTTAAATAGTTAGATCCTGATGGGAAGTCTAAAACTGGCTTGATTCTGAAAGTAAGTTTTGTACAGCTGCCACTGTGTGCAGAAGCCTTTAGAAATGTGCACTCGTTTAAGTCTCTGATTTGCATGGCCACACACTGGTGTCCCAGGGTCCAGATGGGCACAGTGGCTTTGGTAACAAAAGCACGTTTGTCACCCCGAGAAAGCAATACAAAACAGCCAGCTCTGACACGCCCCACACTTTCATATGGGTGAATGAATACTCCCGTCCAGTTTCATATTTGTATGTGGAGCATCTGTTTGGTTTTGTTTCTCTTTTTAGTTTTTTTTCTCTTTCTTTCTTTTTTTTTTAGAGACAGGGGCCTCACTCTGTCATCCAGGCTTAAGTGCAGTGACTATCCATAGGTGTGATCACAGCTCACTGCAGCCTCGAACTTCTGGGGTCAAGTAAGCCTCTCACCTTGGCCTCCCAAAGTGCTGGGATTACAGGCTCGAGCCACCACACCTGGCCAAAACATGTTTTGACTATACATTGTATGTGTGTAATTATGCTTTGTTCATAGTAACTTTTTCATATTATGGACTTTATTTGCATTGAACACAAAATGAAAACGAACTGCAAATATTAATACAAATAAATAAATAGCAGAAAGAGAAATCAAAAAGAAGAGGCAGGGTGGAGCAGGGAAAGGAAGACTCGCTCAGGGGCCTTTGCAGGGCAGAAGCAAGGTGATCTGGGACCAGGGCCAGGCGCTAAGGCTGCTGAGACCTCAGAGGTCATTCCAGGAACAGCTCAGAAAAAATCCGCATCTCCAGCTAAAACAGAGTCCTTAGCATTCCAGCAGGGTCTACCGAGGTCCTACAGCTTCTAGTTGTGCCCCTCCTTCTCTGGTGTGGAAAACCATGTCCTCTCCTACGGTGTGCCACCCCACAGTGGGGACGCCGTCCTGCTACTGTGCTTCAGATGGAACCTCCCCATGCTGCTAGCACCCCCGTCCACGGTACCTGCAGAGGACAACATACTCCAACCCGCCCAACGTCCCTGAGCCTCTGGATACACCCCAGAAGAGGCGGGAGGGGACCTGGACTTGTTGCTTATACTGGTGGGTGGGTGGCTGGAGGGCCCGCTCATTCACACGCCAGGGGCCGACTGCTCCCCAGACGTGAGCGCGGGTTCTGAAAGACGCCGGGAAGCTGAGGGGTGCAGGCTGGCCCACGCCCGTGCTTTGCTCTGAGAGCAGGCTCGGCAGCTCGGCCTCCCAGCTGCGGCAGGTAAGTCGCGGGCACGTCACCCACCCTCCTTAGTGCTCAGGTCCTGGGAAGTGGAGAGTGCTGGTGCCTAGCCGCCCGCGCCGCCGGGGACCCGCGACCGCGCTCGCCCCGCGGGAGCCCAGGCCGCGCGGGCGGGACACGCCGCGCCACGCCTCGCCTCCGCGGCAGGGCGGCCTGTGCGGAAGGAGCGCGCTTGGGACGGAGGAGACGCCTGAAGCAGGGACGTCCTGGCAGCCCGAGCGTTCGGGTCGGGAAGCTGAGGACCCGAAGGGGCCAGGGCTCGGACTGACATGCCCTGGGGCTCTTGGCAACGACCCCGAGCAGGCGCACCGCCGCCAGGAGCCTGCCCCACGCGGCGTGCAAGCGCAGGAGACAAAGGATGAACTCAGACCCCGCCGCCCGCGGGAGAGGTGACACAGTCTCCACAGCGGGCTGCGCGCAGGGCACCTCTGAGGGCCCTCGTTACACTCTCGGGCTACACAGAGGCCGCCGCTTGGGTTTCGGTGGTTCTTGGCCTCCCGGCCGACCCGGGGCGCTATTTCCTCCCCTCCCCTCCCCCTCCCCCGGGCCTCCCCCACCTTCTTTTTAAAAACCGTGTAAAGACTTTTGTCAGTGAATGATCTTATTCATGAAGCAGTCCTGATGACAGCTCGCAGAGCTAAATGGGCACTTAACTGTGTGTCTAATAAATCCACAATGAAAATAAACAGAAGGGAGGCGGGTTTGGGAAAGGAAGGAGGTCAGGCCGGCAGGCACGAAAGGAGCCTGTCGCGGTGATTTACACAGCTCCCCCGGCCGCCGCGGTGGCTGAGGGCGCAGAGCGGCAGGTACAGGCCAAGGCGAGTACCTGGATGGGGCACGCACGGTGGGCGGGCAAGGTCGCAGCAAGACCACTCCCTCCGCTGCCCACTGGGGAGGCGAGGGCAGAGCGCAGCGAGGCCACGGCAGGCTGGTGCTCCCCGCTTTCCGTCAGGACCCACACCCAGATTACAGACGTATTACCAGGATCTTTCTGCCTGCCCCAAACTACCCTCCACCCAGGATTCGGTTGACAATCTGGGATTAGTGGCACATTCAGGTGAATTTAACAAACACCTGCTGTTCTAGTGTTAATCACCCTCTCGGGGGCACAAGGGGCCTACCAAAGATATTAGCCCTCTCCTCGTGGGCTTAGCCTGGTGAGGACATGCCTAGGGATGTATCTTCCATGAATCATCTTCTGTGCCCAGAAAGAACACCATCTCCCTGGGTAAAGCAAGGTGTAAAAAATCACAAAAACCTGGCTGGAATGCCTGGCCCCACCCTCAAACTCACTACATTATAAATTTCTTTATAATAAGATTTAGCTTATTTAAGGGCAGGGACATGTTACTTTGTCCCCTCCTTCCTCTTCTACCCCCTTGCTCCCCCATAGTACTAGCACAGGGCTGGGCACAAAACAGATGTTGAGGAAATACCTGTTGGCTTGAATCACAGCTAATGGTGTAGGAAGGCCCAGCACCCTGCTTTCTGGGGCACGCTGCCCTGGCTTCTGACCCTGGCTGCCTCGGAGCCCTCTCAAGTCGCTCCCAGTTTCCTCCTCTGCAAAATGGAAAGGATGTCTCCAGCTCCTGCCCATCCCAAGTTTTAGGCTGAGTCCCCGGGTGCAGCTACAACCTTCCCACATTACTTTCCCAGCCATTCCACAACACGCTGGGGCGAACCCCTCTTCCCTCAGTAACCCCTAAGATCACAGGTCAAACCAGCCTCACAACCCACCAGAAGCTCCCAAATAGAACTTTGGACTAGGTAAGACTTGAATTCTTATTTTAGAAATGCCTCCATTGGCACTGTCTTCTTCCCGGTCTGCCTGCTGCAACCCTGCCCAGGATCCCCTTGGGGGACATTTCCCAGAGCCCTGTCAATACCTTTTCCCAAATGAATTAGCACAACAGGTGGCAAATTGACCCTTGGCCATCAGCGCCCTCAAACATGGACTCCCAGATCACCTTGGTCCTCTTGGCAGGGTCTGGCTCCTAGGGATTCCCTGGGTGCTGGGACTATTTCAGCAGACAGCACAGCACTGATACTTTGCTCTGCCTTCTCGCTTGTCTCTGAAGAGCGTGGCAACCCAAGCCCTGCCAATAGCAAGTGCAGCTCTCATAATGGCCAACAACCAGGGGAGTTACCTTATGACTTAGGGCCTCACAGCTTCATGACAGTGAGCCGTACTCACTGTGCAGCTGAGAGCGCAAACCCTTTGGACCTCCAGGAAAGATGCCAGCAGAAGGAGATGGGGAGACTGGGAGAAGCCAGATCCTCTAATTGCCTGTTTTGGGGCCTTTGGCGACCTCAGCACAGAAAGAGGAACTTGGAACATATCAACTGAAAACAGCCTCCAGGAACTTACGCTTGAATAGGTGAACAAAACTAATCCGTGTCCTCTTTGGAAATATGGCAGGACCACAGTGATAATTACAAAAGGTGCATTAAGAGGAAGAGGTGAGGGAGGAGTCAACGGGTTAGACTGGGGAAGGGGTGAGTTTAATTAAGGAACACTTGCAGGGAGAGGCGCCTTCAAATTCTCCTGCTGAGAAGCATAAGAGGAGAGCAAGTGGGAGAGAGGACCCTGTCCCTGGGGCACAGAGCATGCCGGGGCGCCACCTATGGGAGCCAGATTCAAGGAGGCAAAGGAGGAAGTGCAGTGCCTCTGTGCCTGGCAGGGGAGAGCAGACGGGACTGAAGGGAGATATTGACACAAGGAGCAGCAGCCACTCGGGGCTTTAGGCAAACACAGGCAATTAACTGCACAGAAATTCTGAGAAACAATGTTTAGTGCAAGGCACATTTCATCTCTTTAACCCCAACACTACCTGCCCCCAAGGGTTCCTTTCAAATATAACGAGGGATTTATATATATATAAATCTTATATATATAAGATTTAGGTAGCACCTATAGGAAACTTTGAGAGGATGAGGTGATTAGCGACTGACGCTGGCAGGAGAGACACTGGGGAGAACCTCTGGACAGTCTCCCACACAAACTTCGAGGTCCCTGTCCACTTTCTGCTGCGTAGACAACAGCAGACCAGGCTGACAAAGCCCTGCTTCTGTTGAGGACAGAGCTTCATGGCCTCCAGTCCAGTGCTAACCCAGGCCCAGCCTGGCCTGGCAGGATGGTGTGAAGTCCAGAGGTCACGAGAAGGGCGGATGAACTCTAAGCACTCTGTGGAGGGGAGGGGAGACCCAGTGTCCTCAGACCCCTCTTTACAACAGTTCTAGAACTGACCAGTCTCTCAGAGAAACTAAAAACCAGCCCATTCAAGGCTGGTTTCTGACAGATCTGTTCAGACAAGCAAGAGGGCTTGTGAGACCCGCTGGTTACTGTCGAGTCGAGCTGGCGCTGCCGTTGTGTCTTAGCAAAGCTTTGGAGCCCACGTGCAAGCACACCGGGGGCACAGCGACCCAGGACAGGGCCTCAGGCAGAAGCAGAAAAGATGCACATGGTGGAAGGAGAGGCAGGAGAGCCCCTGCAGACTCCTGCAGTGGGAAAAAAGCTAAGTGCAGGGAACTTCTCCATGCAACCCAGGTGGAGAGAAGGCACGCTAACAGGATGGGCCCTCTACAGGGAGTCTGGCCCCTGGGCTCTGCTCTCCCTAAGGACCCTGGGAAAGATATTAAGCACTCTATGATTAATGGGCTCCTATAAAACTGGAAGAAACAGCCCATTTCACAACCTGTCAAAGTGCTTGAATTGTAGTGTCTGGGCTCCCAGAGGGGGGCATTGCTAAAGACAGGCAGGCCAAATTCCTCCACTGGTCATCTTCTTAAGTCGAGATTCAGGAGGACTTGGCACAGTTCTCTCCTTTTTCTGGAAAAGCTCAAAAAAGCAGCAGGTGGCCACACTCTTAAATAAGCCCCTGAACCCACAGGGCCCAGCATCCTGGATGCGGAGAAGGGAGAGAACGCCTTTGCCTAGCAAGGCCTGAAAGGCAGGTGACCGTGGGGCCCAAGAAAGACGAGTGAGAGTTGGAAGTCACTGGGTAAGTGTCTCCTGACCCCACACGGAACCCACGCCGATGACTTGTGTGAGAGGTCACTTGTGAAGCTGGTTTCTGGCTGCCAGCACAGTCTGGGGAGCTGAGGAGAGAGGGCACGCTGAAGTTGCAGAAGGCACAGGGCGTGGCTCTGAGGCGAGGCACAGACAGCAGGTCCCTACTCAAGTTCAAAAGGCCAGCCATTCCCTCCAAAAATGAAAAACAGAACTACCATATGATCCAGCAAGCCCACTACTGGCTATACGTCCACAGGAAATAAAATGCATGGGCATGCACGTTGACTCGGTACGTGCACGCCCACACTCACTGCAGCGTTATTCACCACAGCCAAGATGGGACCAGCCTGTGTCCATCGGCAGACGCAGGAATGAAGAAATGTGTCTGTGCAACATGGAGCACTTCCCAGCCTTTGAAGAGAAGGACGTGCTGTCACCTGTGACGACATGAGTGGACATAGAGGACGTTATGTTAAGTGAAATAAACCAGGCACAGAAAAACAAACACCACGTGGTGTCACTTTTCTGTGGAATCTAAAAAAGTTGAACTCTCATAGAACTAGAAAGTAGAATGTTACCATAGGCTGGGGGGCAGGGGAGTTGGGGAGATGTTGGCCAAAGGTTATAAAATTTCAGCTAGACAGAAGAAATGAGTTCAAGAGATCTATTATACAACATATTGACCGTAGTTAATAATGTCTATGTGAAAATTGCTAAAAAAAAAAAGTAGATTTTAAGTGTTCTCATCACAGATAAAGCACAGTATATGAGGAAATGCATGTTATTACCTTGATTTGACCATTCCACAACTTATACATATTTTTAAACATTATGTTGTACATCATAAATAGCCAAAGTATTTGCCAATTAAGAAAATAATACATTTTCTTTTTTTAAAAAAAAAAAAGGCCCAGCCTGGCCTCTTTTTGAAACACTGGGCAAAATCATGTAGAACTGAGGCTTGTAAATGGAGGTAACCTTGGGCTTGGATCCTCCAAAGCACAAGGAGATAATGTAAGGTCTTAAATTCACCAACGAAATACCTTCAACTCCTAGGGGCAAGACATAAAACCAAAGATAACAGGCCAAGGAGTAAGAACTGGAAGGCAGAAACAGCACCCGGAACCCAGCACTCGGGAATGCCAGTCCACATGTGTATGCACACATTTATTGTCGGTGACAGTCACTACCAAACACTTCAAGAAAGGACATCATGAGAGGCCAGGGCAAGAGATGGAACAGCACCCTTGTAAGCTGGCATCCAGACCACAGGCCTCTTAGGGCAGGGTGACCAGGACAGGACAGTTCCTCAGGAGTGACACTGAACTGGCACAGACCCCTGCTTACTCCGGCCGATGTGTACACTGTGGCGCGTTGTGACACCACCTGGTATGCAGATCATAAAACTGCTGCAGGGTGGGCTGGGGGTGGAGGAGACGGCTCTCTACACGCTCCATACAAGAAACTTCACACAGGCAGCCAGGCGTGGTCTGCACAAACTGGTTCTCAGAGGCCAAATCCTTAACTGCTTTGTCTATTCACGAGAGTTAAGACAAGACTCTTTTCTCTTGTTGATCTCAGTAGCAAAGGGAACGAAGGCACCGCCTTGGCAAAGGCAGAACTGCAGTCACTTTCCGACTGCCGGTGTGCATGGAGAACGGCAGCCAGATGACTGAAAACACACAGATCTTCCCTGTTTAACTTTGAAATGAAATATATGGTTGTTTTGGAGAACTAGTCACAGGTTTTGCTTGCTAGTTGAGGCACTGTTAAAGTTGGTTGGTATTCTCCAAGCCCCCAGCTGGGCAGAATTAACTCTGGGGCATCACAGGTGAGCATGCCGGGACCCTGCAAGGGTCATCAGGGGGACCCTGCAAGATCAGGGCTCTGGGCCAGCATGCATGAGAGTCAGACAAAACACAGAGGCAGGGGCCCCGACACACACCTTAGAAAACCTGGAGCCTACCTCTTTCCTGGTCTTATTAAAAATGGGACATCATTTTTAAATTTAAAATCACGAGCACATCGAGCCAAGTAGTTCTCACATCTTCTTCTGTTAAAAGTTGCAGAGCCCTATCACCTAAATGGATACTTAATAAAGAAATCCCAGAAGGATAAACAAGAAAACAGTAAAGATGATTACCTACAGGGGCTAGGGGTAGGGCAGGATGGGAAGATTTCTTTTTTATAGTTTTTGGTGGGGGAGGGGGTGCTGGGGAAAGCCCCCCACACTCCTCTTTCCTCACCTGGAGCCTCAGCGTCACTTCCACAGCTCTCTGTACTTGGACACCAATGGCCTGGCCCAGTCCCTTGTTTTATAGACGAGGAAACAAAGGCCCAGGGAGGCTGGCTCACTCTCTCCGTGGGTCACATTCAGGAAGGGTTAGGTACGCCCCCAAGAAGACACAAAAACACTCAATCCTTTTGAAAGATTTATTTTTAATTAAAAAATAAAAGTTATCTTAACATATCTGCATTGCAGCTTCAGGGATGGCAATTCAATGAAGCAAGAAAAACAAGGCTTATCAGTTCTTGGCTCACATGACCATCTTATAATGGGTACAAAGGCACACGTGTCTTCAAACAAACAAACTTGATTCAGAAACATTTTTAAGAACTCAGAACTCCCTTCCCCCATCTTTTTGTTGTTGCTGTTGCCCCCCCTCCCCCCCCCCCCGCGAAAACAACCAAAAACATTAAATTCTCTTTTAAAACTACAGAAATAAGTGCTGAGTCAGCAAGGAACCAGCGCACACTCCCCACACGCCTCCGTGTGCCTCTGCGCTGATGGCTGGCTGCCCAGAGGCCAGCGGGGAGCGAGCTAAGCACCCTCCACTGCACACCAGGATGGGCCTTGCGACACAGACCAGGCCCCCATGGCATCACCCAGCTGGGGCAGGCAGCTCCAAGGTGCTGCCTCCCTTAGTCAAGGGCATCCGTGGCTAAGGCAGCCTTTTGGGAAGAGAAGGGCCTAAGACGAGCACGTCTTCCTCAAATGCCTGCAATGACAAGGCCACTGGAACTGCGGGTGGGCGGGAGACAGGTGGGCCTGTTGTTCTCTTCCAGTTTACCCTGGAAGTTTGTCTCTCCTCTACTCCCTGCCTTCTCTCTTTTCCCTTCCTCCCCGTCTCCCTCTTCCCCGCAGAAGAGTTTCACTTTAGCTCAATGGGAGGGGGTTCAGAAGAGGCTACTGGCAACCCCTGGGGCTGGCCTGGCGGCTCTGCCATCTCCGAGGGGGCGTCCCCGGCTCTGGGTTCCTGTGCTTCACAGAGCTGCTCCTGGCCCCGGGCGGGCTCCGGGGGCTCCAGGGGCTCCCGGCTCTGGACTTGGCTGTTCATCTTCTCTTCAGCTTCAATCTCTTCTGATGTGGGGATGGAGTTCTTCTTGGGACGACCTTTGGGCTTTGTGGGTGCTTCCTGTCCACCTTTAAGAACCTGTATGAGAAAAAAGTTATTGAATCCAAGAAATAACTCCTTCCCTCCACCTTCCTGCTTCCCCAGGATAACCCCACACAGCATCTAAACCACTTCTTCCCAGCAGGGAGATCACAGGGCTCATTTACACCTTCATTCTGCAAACGCTCGATGCACTTTGGATCAATATCATATATTTTGGCATTGAATAAAGTGATCATAAACACATAGAAAATTCAACTTCAACAACAAGGGAAGAAGTAAAAATTAGAATGTTAATATAATAACTATCAAGTTGACAAAAAGGCAACAATATTTGTAGCAAGCAGGAAAATAAACACTGACACTCTAGTGTGAAAGTGTGATTGGTATCTTTTCAAGATGATCTGAGAATTCAAATCAAACATGTTAAAATGTGCATACCTTTTCTGACACAGAAATTCCTTCAGCTAAATTCTAAAAAATCATCTATTAGAGGAATAGTTATTAAAATCCTTTGCCCATTTTTAAATTTGGTTGTAAGATTATTTGGTTGTAATATTATTGAGTTGTAAGAGTTCTTTAAGCATTCTGGATACAAGACTCTTATCAGATATAAGATTTGCAAATATTTACAGATATAAAATTTGTAAATATTTACACCTATTCTGTGGGTTGTCATTTCACTTTCCTAAGGATGTCCTTCATAGCACAAAAGTTTTTAATTTTGATGATGTCCAATTTGTTTTTTCCTTTGTTGCTTACACTTTTGGTGTCATACCTAAGGTTTTACTTGATCCAAGGTCATGAATCTTTAGTCTCATGTTTTCATCTAAAAGTTTAATAGTTTTAGTTCTTACATTAAGGTCTATAATTTTTTTGAGTTAATTTTTGTGTATGGTATGAGGAAAACAATAAACACCTCCTTTTAGCTGAAAATCTGCTCAACCACCATACTTTCCACCCAAACAGCTAACTGCACGAATGTGAAGGGGACATTTAATGAGATAGAGATGCTGACAGACCAGCTCCAGAGAGAAGACATCCCTGTGCTCCTTTGCACGTAAATCATTATCTGATCTTGATTTCAGTCTGAGTGCAGGCTTCTGAAAGCACCCAAAAGTGCCAAGATGGAATGTACATGCTGAAAGCAGTTCCACTCGGCATGAAAGAGGTTATACAAAAGTAAGTTGCTCCATGGAGTAATCAAGTTAGAAAAGGGCAGGTCTAAGGAAGCCACCTAATTGGCAGAAGAAAGTCCAGCCCAGCAATTAGAGACCACCACCCACACAGTCTGGATAGACCCCACCTGGCTGTTTTCCTACAGCATGAAAAAAAGAATCAAAACAATCAGACCATTTTCTAAACGGAATAAAACATTCCAGCGCAAGCAATAATTAGCAGATAACTACCCTCTTGGCTGCTTTTGCACTCGACCTCTGGCCCTCTGCCTTCCAGCACATCTGAGACATGCAATTATCTCAAAACCACCCTACACAAGGGTGTGCACATTCACATGCACCCTGTGGCCCTCGTCCCCAATTATTCCTAGAGCCAATTTGGTCCCCTTGGTCTAGAGAAGCCAGACAACCTATAGTATGAGAGGTCACATGCCTCTCTCTGCCTCTAGGAAGAAAATCTAGTGCACCACCTACTTTTATTAACCATGACTGTGAACAGCTCTCCACTGAGCTCTAAAACTACTCAAATGTTCTACTGCTGAGGACCTCAAGATGGGGCCTTTTGCATCCTTCCTGGGGTGCTTAGATGGTGGACAGGGACTGTCAGTGCAGGGGGAAAACTTCTCTCTCCCTCATTTTTCAGAAAACGGAGCTAGCCAAGAGCAGAGCTGGGATTTGAATACAAAACCCTTGAGCATTCTAATCAAACACTCTCAGCAGTATTTCATCTGGCACAATGCAAAAAGGATATATAAAATGTGCCGCTATTCTGGGTCAGGTATTTATTTGCAATTATCCAAACTCCCAGCAGATTCCAGGTAGCAGACAGATTAATGGGGGTGATTTTTGCTCTATTTTCTCTATGGGCAGCTTTGTACAACAGTGGGGCCATGTAACTGATGACTGTGTCCGTGAAGCTCAGACACAAGTTTGAATTCTCCAGTGTGAATACCCTCCTAGACATCGCTGCTCATGTTAGCTGACTCTCTAGGCCTGCAGACGGGATGTCCCATCATAGCCCAAGCAAAGCCCAAAGGCTCAGAGACTGACTGGGAGACACCTGGGGAAGGGGACTGAGAAAGGGCAGACGCCTAGGACTGCTAATAACCAAAAGAAAACTTTAGGGCCCACACGCTTGTAGAATTCACTTTTGGCTTATCAATCCTGGCCTCCCAAAGTTTGGACTCTCTGAAGACATGGATTTTAAGGACAGGTAAATAACAGTAATAATAATAATAATAACATCTCTTGGCTGCATCTTACATGGCAGGCCCTGTTCTAAGAGTTTTAGAGATTATCTCAGTTAATACTACAACCCGCAAGGTACATGTTAGGCACATTCCTGATGAGGAAACAGGCGCGCAGAGGTTAAGTAACCGCCCAAGGTTACATAGAAAGCAACTGGTAACAGTCTCGTGGAGTCGTTGATTCTCTGGGGACTTAGCGAGAAGGATATTGATGGTGCGTGGTGTGGGTCCACCCAGTTCTGAGACTAGGAGGGGAAGGTGATGTCCATTTGGATTCTCTCACGGAACAGAAGTCTATTTCAGAGCTGAAAAAGACCCCTGAGTAAGGAGATACTGTCATCCTGCTGCGAAACACCAAGGCCCTCCTGGAACTAAAGCCAACTGAAACGGAATAGAGGGTGAGCACCCGTCTCACATGCAAGATTAGACCTACCCAGCCCGCCACAGGGTACCACTGCTGACCAGTCAGAACCAGTCAGAGATGCTATCCTGGTCCTGGCAAGGCTGCCCTTGGCAGGCGTGTGAATACGTCTGAGAATCAACTGCTAATCTTTTTCCAGTTCCAATTAGGTTACTAGCCTCGAGACATCTTTATTACCCAATTACCTTTTCTTTTCCTGCCCAGTACCTGAAGAGATAGCCTTGAAAGAGTTTTGCCGGGAAAATATATGAAGCAATCAGGATCCCAACAATGCCCTGCTGTTCCATAACTGAGCGCCATCCCCACGTCAGCTCCCGCCATTCTGAAGCACCTACGTGCCCTCAAGGACTCTGTCCCTTCCTTCTGCCTGCAACACCCTTCCCAACGTCACTTGGCACATTTCCGTCCAACCGCTGAAACCAACACAGACGACCCCTCTTCCCTGAATCCCTCCCTCTCCACACTGATTCCGAACCCTGTAAATCCTTTTGCTGTTGCCCTGCTCTCTCTGTATAATAATAACACTAGTTTGTAGGTCTTTCCCCCCCACTTGTCTAAGTACCTTCTTATAACTTTATTTTTTAACGGACAGGATCATGTCTTTGCATCTCTGTAGCCTGACAAAAGCAAGTGCTCAAAAAATTATTGCAGAAGTGAACTGAAAGCCTAGCACTCTTGTCTCCTAAAAGGACCTGAATTTGGTTGGCCTACAGAATGCTCTCTGAGGTTAAACTGCTGAGTTTCTTCCATTTTGGTTTATAAGGCATTGACAGCCATCAACAACCAGCCCACAGCTGCGCCAGGAGCACAGTGGCTGGTGAAAAACAAGTGACGTCAGAGGCGAAGGCACATGCGTCGTCCGTCCCACGGGTATCGGGCGGTGCTGGCAGGGAAGGCCAGCTGTCAATTCCTTAATCATCTGACTCATGAAAAGATTGCTGATAACCAATTTAAACAATGCTTCTGCTACTCAAGAGACATTGATTTCCATGCTGACGATTGACGAGGAAGGAGGTGCGTGGTGGAACTTGCACGGAAAGCAGTGAAGGGACTTGCCCGGCATCAGCCAGGGAGAGGCAAGCATGGGAACACGGCCTAGCGCTCCCACTCCTCGGTCAGGTGCTAAAGGCCAATCCCCCAAAAGGCCTCCGCAGTGAAGTCTCGTGTCTGTCTTAACACTACACAGTTTCTGGAATAACTATTTAACTAAATCCATTCATTCTCCAATACTGCTCCCTGCAGTCTTCTCTACCACCTCTCCTCTGAACACTGATGAACTTATAAATCTATAATAAACAACCAGCACTTAATTATAATGTGCTCCCTAGCTGCTTCCTGGGCCTTGTTTCTCTACAGATCATAAATTCCCTGAAGATGGGGGTTATATTTTATTTCATCACTTCCTACAGTGCCTAGGACGAGGCATGGTTCATAGGAGATGCTGAATACACAGCTGTCAATTCGTGCAACAGCTGTGTGTTCCTACCTCCAACTGGCAGGGCCGCCCTCCTGCGTGAGCACTGCGGGAGCCAGGCTGCCTCCATCTGAAAACCCTTCCATTTCAGGTCAGGTGCCCCCAGTGGCAATTAGGAGATTTGCCCAGGAATTCCTTTTTGGGACCATAATCATAACTGCTTGTTGCCTTTTTCCCTCATTTTTCCCATTAATATTCATTGGCAATTTATTTATTTTGTTTTTCCCCCTCATCGTTAGCAGATAGAAAGAAACAGCAAGAACTAAAGGTTTAAGAACAATATTAGTGGATAAGACCATAAAACTGAGAAAATATCTATCCACTGACTTTTTTTCCCTGAAAAATGCTGTGGGAGGGCAACTTAGTTATTTGATTATTGTTAAAAACATATTCCAGCCCTTGAAATACCAGGAAATATGGCTTGTGACCAGATGGGTTAGCAAATTAGAATGTCATTAGGGAGGATGAGATGCCTGGTCCCCACAAGAGGAGAAAGAGCCAGTAAGATTCAGTGAGGTTGTAAGAGACCCACGTTGGATGACATGGTGGCACCAGGTCTGCAGAGCAGAGGCAGGGCTTCTGCCCTCACTGTCATCCCTTCACTTTTCTCTGGGCTTTGACCTTGTCTCTGTGGTTTATGAAACTGACAAATGAAATATTCAACCACTTTGGAAAGTCTGGATTTAACGGTACTTTAAAAAAAGAAAAGCAAAAGGATAAATGATAATGAAGTTGAGTTCTTAAAAACATAGAGATGTCCATTCCAATACATACACTTAAAAATCAAAGATGGAAGTATTCATTGGCCACGCACTAGAGTGGCATTACAGAAACTGTGGTCATTATGTCAGGCGTCTCAGAATAACCTGGGTGCTTATTAATGTGCACATCATTCCCAGCCCTGTCTCAGATTTCTGGGATCAGAATCCTGGGAGGTGACCTAGAGTCCTGCATCTAATCTGCTCCCCAAGTGACTCTGATGTGCACTAAAGTTTGAGGATCACTGCACCGGAGGACCCAGAGCAGAAAGAACAGGTGTGTCCTCTACATCATTATAAACAAAGAGTACTGACTTCTATTCTTAGCTTGTGGTAGGAGGGGGAAGGAAGTTCTTCGAGAAGGCTAGCCAGCAGGGTTAAAACTAGCAACTAAAAGGGTTGTGAGCTTTCTTTTTATTTGATTTCTAAGGAAATAGTGAAAAGGACTATCCCTCTGGTTAGGAAATCCAGGTCAAGAGGAATAGCTCACCCGACAGTAAAACAGCCTCCCTCCCCACCATCTGCTTAGAAGTCCTTCCATCTGCAACCCAGAACACCACATGGTCCTGCCTACCCCACGAAAGTGCCTATCACATTCTGAAATCCAGTAGGACTCCTTCCATCAGGATGGGCGTGTGGTTAGACTCTCTCCTTTCTTACCATTTTCTTCCACTTCATCCTGCGATTCTGATACCAAGTCTTCACCTGCAGCTGAGTGAGTCCCAGGGACTGGGCCAAGTCCAACCTGGAAGGCACAAGATACAAAGGAAAGATGAGGAAATGGGGAAGGGCAGCAGGGATGGGGTCCTGCTGACGAGCTCAAGCACTTGCCACCAAAGCTCAGACCTTCCGTTTCATATACCAATTCTTCCCCAAAGGGCTTTTCTTTCCTCTCAAGGATCCTACGGAGGAAACTCTGGGAAGCTGAGAAACAGAAGCCCACACCCAAGGATGCCTGGGCCTGGCCCTACCCTGGAAACACCCACTGTCTGCAATGGGCCTGAGAAGGATGGCTGGGCCTTCATCACACAGTCCTTGTCCTGACCTGGCAGGGTCTTCACTCGGATCCTCTACAAATGAGGACTCCGAACCAAAATCCAAACCTGGAAACGGAAGGTACAGCTGTGCATTCCCCAAGGAGCCCCACTCACCACTCCAGACCCAGTTCCAGGCCCTCCCTGCAGGTAAGCCACCCCCCACCCCCCGTCCACTCTGCACCTTCCCCCTAGACAGCCCCACAGTCTCCACTGTTCTCTAATCACTTTGCATGTGTTATTTCTGCCTCTCAACAGCAAGAGCAGGGCATGTCTTCCACTGCTTCATATCCACAAAAGTGACTATCACATTCTTAGGTCCAGAAGCAGGGCTCCAAAATACCTTTTGATGGATTGATCCATTCCTTGTAGCTGCCCTTAAACTGTTGCAATGATTAAAATGTTATGAATAATTAAATGTTATAAATATTCCAAAGGAAACATTAAATCCATAGCCCTCCTGCCTTCCATTCTACTAATCATGGCTCTGCATTTCTCAGAAGCCATCTGAAAAGTCCTAAAAGTCAAAGCCAGTCCTTGGAAGTGTGCAGTTGGGGCAAAGTCCAACAACACAGCGACTGTTTCCTTAGCCACACAGTGTCCCAGGCTCCATGCTAAGTCCCCAACATGTGCTTGCTATCTCATCTATTCTTTTCACAACACTCTGAAGTAGGTATAATTATTCCTATTTCACAGGGAAATGATTCAAGGTTTAGAGAGCTTAGAATCTATTAGCACTATGGCCAAATCCTGCCTGCTCCCTGTTTTGTGAATATAGTTTTACTTCAAACATAGAGACGCTCATTCATTTACATATTATCCACGGCTGCCTCTGTGCTACAACATCAGAAGTGAGTAGCTGTGACAGATCATACTGCTCATGAAGCCTACAATATTTATATCTGACCCTATCCTAAAAACTCTGCTGACCCCAGGTAGAGGATCCTAGAGCCAGAGGTAGAGGCAGGATCCAAATCCACTTCTCTCTGACTTGTACACCACCTGCTGTGTTGGGGCTCACACGCACCCACAATACATTTGTATAAGTTGGATCTGCTAAAGGGAAACGCAGGGATGCTACAGCCCACAGAGCAGCAAACGACCTAAGTGGAGCAAGTGGAATGAGAAAGGGAAGTCTGTAGCCAGGCTTCCAACCTCAGTCCTCAAGCCTATGATGTTGACCCACATGCGCAAGAACCCCAGGCTACCTAAGCAACTGGAAGGACCATCTCCTTAAGCCAACACTAGCTGCCTACCTGAAGCTCCAACCCTACTCAATGAAGCAGTGTGAAGTTTTAATGCAGCAATTTGGGATGATCACCTTTGATACAACTTGGGAGGTAACCCCCCTTTTTGAAGGTGCCCAAGTTTCTGAAGTTTGGCGTTTGTGGATCTAAGGCCCACAAGTTCACACAAACCTGTGCGGCCACAGCCCGAGACGTGGAGAGTCTCAGGTGCATGTTCTCAGCTGCACCTCTCTCTACCCGAGGAGATCTAACCATTAGGGAGACCAGTGGGCAGCAGCCCTGAAGGATCGAGGCACTAAGTCTTGGCACTCCCTGGTGCAGCTGCCCAGTTCCCCTGCTCAGACCAGATTGCACAATTTAAATTCCCATTAATAAGCAGAGTCTTCCTTCAAGGGACTTTGGAACTTGTCTTAAATCTGCATTTATATATATCTGGTTGTCCCTGAAGATGGCTACTGGAAGCTGGCAGTTTAATTGAAAGTTATTAACAGGCTAAAGCCAACAAATTCCCAGCACCAACAGCACTTAGCTCTTCCCAGTAAGGAGGCACTGCTTCCTGAGCAGTCATCCGCCAAGGACCAAGCACGCAGGGGGCCACCCCACAGACTCCTGGTCTCACAGGACTCCCTGGAGACGGGTCCTCTGTGGGCTCTGCAGTGCCTTCCCCAGCCCAGTTCACCTGAGGCCATCAGGTGCATTAGTCAGTGGAAGGTTCAGTTCAAAGCTCTGCTGCTGCGTTAGCAAGTAGTGTTAGCTCACTTGGGAAAAATGCAGCCCTGACTCACTCTGGCTACAGAAACACGCTTCACTGTCATCAGCTTTCTCTCATTACCTGCCACCGTTACAAATTCTCACTTCCCTGCATATATGCTTAAGTGGGCTCACCTAGGAAACTGGAGAAACAAACACAGAGCAGGAGGGCGAGAGCTGTGGGAGGAGGCCGTGCCCATGGCCCTGGTCACGTAGGGAGGTGAGGATCATCTGAGCGGGCGGGTTAAGGCAGCAGCTTCAATGCCAGCCAGATGGTGTCCTCCCCAGGCAAATGAATCAATCCTGTGCAGGTCACCTGAGAGATGCCTAGGCAGGTATCAGGAAGCCCCAGGAGGTTCATCAAGAACCAACATTTCTGTAAAAACATCCTGACTTCTAGAAAATAAACCTAAAATTTTACCCATGTGTGCAAAAGCCCTTTCACAAGCTACTATGCCCGCAACTCGTAAATAATGGTGCCCACTCCCCAGGCTGCACAAGTCCACGAGGCTCTCAGTTACGTGCTGGGGGCATCAAAATACCCACTTAATGCCCAGAGATCCCGTCTAATAATACCTGATTCACAGACCTGTCTCCGCTGTCTGCCGCAAGGCACCCAAAATGCACAGGTCGAAAACAGGACTCACCCTTCCCACCCCCAGACCCACGCTGTCCTCTGCCTCTGGCTTCAGTTAATGGGTCCCTGCTTACCTGGGGCCCAGTCAGGAACCACAGGACTCTCAGCTCCCTTTCTGCCTCCTCCCCCAAGGCTGACTCTATCCACTCTCTCCTCAGAATTGTCCTCCCTTCTGCTCTCGCCTGTCTATTCCCACCATCACCCCTAATTCAGGTCTTCAGTGACTATCCCTGGATTCTGTCCTAACTGGTTTCCCTGCTCCAACTTTTGTCTCTCGGATCCATCATTTACAGCATCTCTGCAAAGATGATTCTAACGGGGAAGTCTGGTCACGTCACTCCCAGCTGGTAAAGGCCGCTGATTGCCTGGACCACCAGGCCAGCGTTCTCGGCCAGGCACACAACCCTGCTCGCCTTTCGGCCTCATCCCCGCCCCAACCCATCCGCACCTTACACTGCAGATATCCCAGCCATCTGCAGTTCCCTCAACGTGCCCAGCGAGACAGGCTTCTTACTGAGCCTGATGTGCCATCCCCTCGGTGTGGGCCGCCCTGTCCTTCCTGGAATCAAATCCCTTCTTCAATGTCACCTACTCTGGGAAGCCTTCCCTACCCGTCTGACACACTCCGCCAGATCCTGCGTTCCCACAGCGCTCAGCACCACGTGAGCACCAGGCCCAGGCTCCCCGTGCCGCAGGTGGTTGCTACGCCTGCCCATGACCGCCTTCACAGCCACTTTGGGGACGTACATCCTGCCCCAGTGCCCGGCACCCAGAGGACCCTCTGATAACAGCGATGCTGTCTGGTTCATTGCCTCTGTAGCCAAATTCCCTTTCGGCCAGTGATTTGCAGACTCCTCTCTCACTTAAATGTTTATCAAAGAGCTACTAAAATAAAAGGCTTAAGGAATTCATTTGTTTCCTTCTCTTTCTCTTGGCAGGACTGGGGTCAACCCTGCCACGGACAGGGCGATGGGCGAAAGGAGTGCCGGCGGTCAGCACGCCGCGGGCCGGCTGCCGGGCCGTGCGATGGGCTCCCGAGGGCCACCCCGTGAAATCAAGGTGAGGCGACTGGAGCCCAGTGGAGCCCTGCCACGCCTCGCAAAAGCAGTGCTCTGCGGCGCGCGGCCCCACAGCCCGCGCTGAGAGAAGAGGTCTCCCCTTCTCGGCGGCCTTCACTGCAGAGTCCCCTCCCTGCGTGCTCACCTGTCCGGGGTGGACAAGTACTTCTGCTTCTGGAATTTCTTCTCCAGGCCCAGGAGCTGCAGCTCAGTGAAGATGGTGCGGCTGCGGCGGGGCTTCTTCCGCCGCGGCGCGGGCTGCTCCGTCTCCGACTCGCTGCTGGCTACGGCCTCGCCGCCCAGGGCCTCGCCAGAGACCGCCTCGCCCACCGGGACCGCCTGGCAGGACAACGCCTGGGCCACCCCCGGAGCGGCAGGGACAAGGTGGGAGATAACCGCAGGCTGCCGGGTGATCACCGAGAGGAGAGGATATGCCCGAAGGGAAGGGGAGCCTGGAAAACAAACAGGGAGGGAGGTCACCGCAAAGAGCAGCGGGGGAAGGAGGCCAGAAGCCCCGAGGGCCACCTGCTGAGACCTTTCTGGCTGACAGGGCCCCTGCTCCTAAGGACTACAGAGGGAGGAGGGGGAGAAAAAGCAGCCACTCGAGGCCTAGAACTTCAGGGCGGACAGGCAACAGGGAGACCCGTCTGTGAGACACTCAAACGGCCAAGAGGTCCCTGCAAGTCCTCCAGTTTTTAGGGAATCTTTCCCCTCTCTCTCCCTCCTGAACCCCTAAATGCTTGGTCAGTGGGACCAAGCAGACGAAAAGAAGTGGTCAGAAAAAGCTAGAAACACTTATTTCAGAAATCCAACAAGATTTCCTGAGACCCACCCGTGGTCTTTATCAAAAGACATGCTTGTAACTATGAATTCCTCCTGAGAGGTTCCTTGAATCACTGAATTTTTCAGAGCTGGAAGGATGTTTTAGGATCATTTAATTCAATTCCCTTACTTCAGAGATGACTGAATAGTCCCAGAAAGGTTCAGTGACTTGCCTGAGATCACATAGCAAGAAAAAGGCAGATTCGGGAGTCCAACCAAGTTCTTCCGGCTGGAACACCAGGGTTCTTATCACCACGCCTTGACTCGCACGGACACATCACTTAGAAGAAGGGACCAATAGATTCTAATTTCCATGAAAACTCAGGTCAGCTACGACTGGTGCCCACAGCACTGTGTGAGGGAGGATTCTCAGGCTGGGCGAGAGCCTGGCCCACCAGAGGGCCCTGGTGCTGAGGCTGGCTAACAGTGTCTGCCATGGACACGCACAGGGCAGGCTACGGCGGCATCTGTACTAGCTACATGGCACTCATGCTTTAAGAATTCAAGGTAAGAGTACTTTCCCGTCCAACAATCTGTTAAGCCTTCAAAGTTCCAGTAAAGAGCTCTTTCCTTTCATTATTCAATAAGCATCAGGTTTAAAATGTCTCAGTCATTACCTATGTAAATCATTTCATCTCTCAGTTGTCACTTGTACGGTGAGTAAGAACAACTGATCTCAAAGAATCCTTCAAACTCTAATATACCGATGCCGCAAAGTCTCTCTCACCCCACCATCTGATAGCTGATGCCATGGAGAAGCCTCAAGGCTGACCCATGGGACTCCGTCCTGCCTGACAAGTGGCTACGGGGCAAGGCAGACATCTGAGCCGAACCCACAGACATCACGGAAGCACCAGGTACGACTCGTGTTCTCAATCTTTTTTCTGGGTTGGCATTTCTCTTCTTATTCCTTCCCATGCCTCTGCTTTGGACCCCAGTCACAGTTATTAAAACCAATAACTTCTCTTGTTCTTTGAGTATATTTCCAGCAAGGCCCAAGGGAAACCACAGGGTTGTTAAATAACAATAAATCACCAAGTGCTACGACTTCCATTACTCTCCTGCCAACTCTAACACTTGAGGTTTTGTGTTACGGATTCTTTTTAGGGAAAAAAGATCATCTGCGAATGATATTTTATATCAAGAAAATGAGAATCCCTGGGCTCGTGGATTGCATCTCTCAGTACATATAATGAAATGATACTTCTTGGAAAAGAATCTGAAAACTTCTTAAATAGGCCTAAGATGTTTCTCATCTCAAATCACTTGACTCCTTTAATTCTGCCATTTCTTTCAAAAGAGACTATCTTTCTTTAGCAGGCTAATTTATAAGCTAGAAACACAGGAGCTTATCTGTGTAGTAAATGACTAGTTACCTAACTGTAAGTAAGCCTTTTAATCACCTTTCTCTTTCGTAAGACGGTTAAACATTTTTTTCCTCTAACATTGAATAATATTTGAAAGCATGGTGATGTATCTAGGATTGGCAAGGATATGGGAAAACAGGCACTCATATCTTGTTGGGGGGTTCGTAAAACAGTATAATCTTTTAGAACAACAAACTAAGCCATATCTACCAAGTTACTAACAGGGAATTCTGCAAGCTGCGGTCTATGTGTACAGAGATTTATGTACAAGCGTATTCACTGTAGTCTTGTTTATAACAGTGAAACGACAGAAAGAACCCACATATCTACCCATAGGCCAGTCTATCTATCGTATGGACTACAACGTAACCATTAAAAAGAACTATCTCAGGCTAGGCGAGGTGGCTCACGCCTGTCATCCTAACACTCCGGGAGACCGAGGTGGGAGGATCACTTGAGGTCAGGCATTCAAGACCAGCCTCCACAAAAGTAAGACACATCTACAAAAAAAATAGAAAAATTAGGCTGGTGTGGTGGCATGCACCTATAGTCTCAGCTACTCGGGAGGCTGTGCCAGGAGGATCACTTGAGCCCAGGAGTTTGAGGTTGCTGTGAGCTGTGATGATGACCCCACTGTACTCTACCCGGAGTGATGGAGTGAGACTTTGTTTCAAGAAAAAATTTAAAAAAGGAACTATTTCTATAAACTGATATGGACAGATGAATAGAGAGATATATATTATATATATATGAATTCATATTGTTAATATGAGAAAATAACTAAAATATAGAGAGAAAAGTATGGCGTAAAATAGTTAGCATTATCATAAAAAACTCTGTGTGTTGTCTGAATTTATGAATGTATTTTTTCAAAGCCCAGAAAGCTACTTACCAAATTATTAACAGTTATAGCGTCTGGGGAAACGGTGGGAGTAGAACAGGAATAGAAAATAGGAATAGGGATAGAAAACATATGTATTCATCTAATCCTGTTCTCAATCCTGCCATAAATATTCACTGAACATCTACTGCGGGGTACACTCTGCTTTGGAGGCTGGGGATACAACAATGAGTACTACAAAGTCCACCTTGGTGGAGCTTACAATTCAGTAGGGGAGGCAGGCAGCAAACAAACAGACATATAATACAATGCCAGGTGACACTGAATCCAATATTCGCAGCACGGTGGGGCATGGCGCAGGCGGGGCGGAGGGAGGGTCTCAGAGCAGGAGTCCGGGAAGGCTAGCGTCCAGCAGGGGAGCACCTCCCCGCGGAGGAGAGCCTTGAGAAGGCACAGGGACCAACGCGCAGCACGGGTGAGAACCAGCAGGTGCAGAGCCCTAAAGGGAGAAGCAGTGTGGGTTCAACAAACAGCAACAGGGCAGAGTGAGCAAGGGGACAGGTCACAGGGCAGCAAAATTTAGGGAGATCTGCTGGAGCCACATTATGCAGGGTCTTGTAGGCCAGGGCGAGCCATTGGGTTTTATTCGGAATATGATCGAAAGCCATAAGCGAGAAGTGGGCTGGGGAAGGCACGATCTGATAGAGGTCTTCAAGGGTCCCTGTGGCTCAGGGTAGAGATCTGGCTGCAGGGGCGGTTGTGGGAGCAAAGAAACCAGTGAGCAGGCAAGGCCATGTTCTAGACCAGACACACAGCAGCTATAGCAATGAGGGTGTCAGACTCAGTATATTTTAGGGTTAGGGTTGACAGGACTTTGTGCAAGGACTGAAAGTCAGGTCTGAGAGACAGAGAGAGATTGAGAGTGCATGCCAGGTAACGCCTGGATTTCTGATCTTAGCAACTGAAGGATGGAACGACGGTACCCTTCACTAAGATGGGAAAAAACTGGGGCTGGGGCAAGAGCAGCATTGGGTGAGAAATCCAAGATTTTCGCGTCAGACAAGTTGCATGTGTTAAGAGGCAGCTGGATAAACCCGTCTGGAGTGCAGGGAAGAGGCTGGGCTGGAGACATGACTTTGACTAATGGGAGTGTATGTGGTATTTTGAGCCATGGGATTGCATGGATCCCCAAGGGAGTGAGTGGAATAAAGAAATAAGGAAATCCAAGGATTGAGACCTGGGGCACACCAGCCTCTGAGGTCACAAAGAGGAAAAGGAGCCAGCCAAAAAGACTGAGAAGGAGGGACAGAGAGGAAGTGGGAAAGCCAGCATGTCATGGCATCCCAATAACTAGACGATACTTCTGTATCATTTATATTTTGCACATGCATGTATTCTATTTGTAATTTAAAAAAGTAAAATTAGACTAAATGAGCCTTAAGTTTCATTCTCATTCTAAAGTTTTAATATATGTTCAATTTGTAAAAAAAGTATGATCAGTTATTGACTCCTGTACCTACGAATAGTTAAAATTTCTCCTAGAAAGGTAGGCAAAGAAAATCAATCTAGAAATCCCAGAAATGGAGTATGAAATATGTGTAGTTTAATGCACTTCTTGTAAAACAAAGATTGTGGGTGGTCCCTTGGGCAAAGGGGACTCTCTCTGCCCACTCAGAATCAAAGGGTCTAAGGAATTTTCTCCCTTTATGTTAGAAGATGTTTGAGTTCTCTTATTAATAGAATCCTATTCATTCTTTTAAAATAAACATCATTTAACATAGAGAAATAATAGCCTTTTGAACAAGTGGTGCTAGACCAATTGGGCATCTATATACAAAAAAATTGAAACTTGACCTTATACATTATTTTTCTAAATCACTCAAAATGGATCATACACCCCAATGGAAACACAAACCTATAAAACTTTTAGAAGGAAACATAGGAGAAAATCTTTGTGACTTTGGGTTAGGCAGAGAACTCTTAGCTATGACACCAAAAGCATGATGCGTGAAAGTAAAACAACAACAACAACAAAAACAAACAAAAACACTGGCCTTCATCAAAATTAACAATTTTTTTTCTTTGCAAAAGATAATATTAAGAAAATGAAAAGACAAGCAGCACACTGGGAGAAAATATTTGCAAATCTCACACCTGACAAATGACTTGTATATATAAAGAACTCACAAACTTGAAAAATTAAAAAATAACCTCATAAAAAATGAGTAGAAGTTTTGAAAAGACACTTCTCCAAAGAGGATACATACATGGCATATAAGCACAGAAAAGAAGCTTAAGATGATTATAAGGGAAATGCAAATTAAAGCACAATAATATACCACTACACGTCTGTCAGAGTAGTCTAAATGTTTTTATAAATTGACAACATTAAGTGTCAGCAAGTATGGAGAGCAACTGGAACTCTCCTACATTGCTGGTGGGAATGCAAAATGGTACAGCCTCTTTGGAAAGAGAGTTAGCAATTTCTTATAAAGTTAAACAAATGGTCACTATATGACCCAGCAAAACGCCCTCCTAGGTATTAACCTGAGTGAAAAGAAAACACAAAAACCTATAAGCAAATATTTATAGTAATTACCAAAAGCTGGAAACAATCCAAATGTCCCCCAACTGGGGATAGATAAACAAACCGTGGTACAAACATACAATGAAATACCACTCAACAATAAAAGGGAAAAAACTATTGCTAAATACATCATGGATGGATCTCAAATGATTACACTCAATGAAAGAAGCCAGACCCAAAAGGCTATACAATTCCATTTATTTTTTATTTTTATTTTTTGAGACAGAGTCTCGCTTTGTTGCCCAGGCTAGAGTGAGTGCCATGGCATCAGCCTAGCTCACAGCAACCTCAAACTCCTGGGCTCAGGCAATCCTTCTGCCTCAGCCTCCCGAGTAGCTGGGACTACAGGCATGCACCACCATGCCCAGCTAATTTTTCTATATATATTAGTTGGCCAATTAATTTCTTTCTATTTATAGTAGAGACGGGGTCTCCCTCTTGCTCAGGCTGGTTTCGAACTCCTGACCTCGAGCAATCTGCCCACCTCGGCCTCCCAGAGTGCTAGGATTACAGGCGTGAGCCACCGCGCCCAGCCTTTACGATTCTATTTATATGACATAAAAGAGAGTCATCACTAGGCATGGAGGACAGAGTACTAGAGGTTAAGGGCATTAAAGGGGTGGCACAAGAGAACTGGCTGGGGTGGTGGGGGTGGGGAGTGACAGAAGAGGAGGCACCGAGACTGTTTTCTATCTGATTGTGGTAGCAGTTATACACTTTTTGCATTTAGCAAAACTCATCCGTACACTAAAATAGTAAATTTTTCCTGAATACAAATTTCAAATAAATTTTAAAAGAAATAAAAAAGTTACAAGCATTTCTTACAAAAGAAATTCAAAAAGATTCAGAATTACATAAATTACATAAAGTAGAAGACAACCCAAGTCTAGTAAAATGTGTGTTAATCTATTGAAAATATATAGTTACAAGATGTTTATTTTGTAAAATATAAATATGTAACATTATTTTTTCTAAATTGATAGCCAACAACCCTAACACCATACATTGACTAGTCTGGTGACTTAAAATGCCAGGTTTAAGATATAATAAATTCCCAAAGAAACGAAGTTGGGAATTTACTATAAATAAATTTTTGCTTGTCAGAATTCTAGGAGTCTGTTGAGGAATTTTTATCACCAGGATTCTGAGAATCTCCTGCTTTCTAGAAAAGCAACCAAACTGGGAAAAGGACTACCCTTCCCACGGGCTGCCCTCTGCAGAGTGGTCACAAATTGGGAACACACTGTGTGAGGGAGGAGGAAAGAGTTAGGAAACCACATGGACCAGAGAAAGGGGGGCACATTTTTAGAGGCTGCTGTGAGTCTGTCCCGTTGGGAGTGTGAAGGCTATTTAGAGAGGATTTCTGGAAAACATTTTAGGGGTATACCGTGTAAAATCCATTAATATACTCCTTGAGAAAAACCAAAACAAAGATCTTCCTGTTCAAGGCTTCCACAGTCATATTTGTATTGTGCACGTACTGGACCACATGGGGCCCTAGAAGAAGTTGGGTCACATCATGTATACTTGGTTCTGTTTCTGGACTCTGTTCTGTTCTACTGGACTAATGTGTGAATAGGACCATTCCACTTTAATTACTGTGGGTTTTTTAGGGAGTTTTGTTATCTGATAGAATAAGTCTCTCTTTTTATTCTTTTTACAGAATTTTCTCAACTATTGTCATTGACTTGTTTTTCTAGTTGAACTTTAGAATCAACTCCATAGGCTCTAAGAAAAGCAAGTCTCACTAAAAACTTGACTAGAGTCATACTAACCTGAAAGATAGTTTATGGGAAGATGATTCTGCTGATGACCCTGTCTTCTGGTAGGTTGAAAAGCAAATGCTGGTTATTTACAAATGGCTTTTGGAGATTTATGTAATTTGGTTCCATAAAGCTTAAATCTAATGAAAACTTTCATTAGAAAAAAATAAATAAATAACTTCTGATGAACGATAGTGATTTAAGGCAACATCCTGATCACCAAAGTCGACAGTTTCAAGAATCTTGTCCCAAGGCTCAGATGCAAATTCAGTGACAAAACTGGACTCTCCCCTCACCAGCTGACGGCAGCCTCCTGAAGCTGGAGGTGTATGAGCAAAGCCACTGTGATGCTGAGAAACGTTTCAGGGCCTTATGAAGACCGCCACTGCAAATAGCTAGGATTGCAGCAAGGCACCGTCTTGAGTCCCTGGTATTCGATACATCTCTGAGGCACAGAAGGAACAGGCTGGAACGGGAGTAAGGGGTGACGTATGTGTCACAAAGCACTGAGTCTCCTGGAAGGCAGACCCGTGGGGAGCAGGAAAGTGAGACGAAATACACTTTAGCCAGCTGCCTGCTGTCTTTTCTTGTTTTAATATATGGCCTGACTTCCAACCAAACAGCATCGGCCCGAAGCTTTAATCTCACAAAGTGTTCATGTACTACCATTTTGTACTCTTGCAAAAGTACTGTGAGATAATCCAGCCATAAATCTATATTTTGGCTAAAAATCAAATTTAGATTTTAAGAATAGGGCAACATGATAAAGTAATGCATACATAAGGGGCACTTTGGTTACTAAGAAGGCAGATAATATATAACCCTAACTATGTCTTTCTCTTTTCCTGAGAATTATCACTGTGTGAAAATGTGGACTGAAGACAGCTGCCTGGCTACTCTGGATCATTTACATATACTTGTGACATTCAAGCACGTTATCTGCTACTGAAAGGGAGTGATGACTGCAATAAACCAAAGACACTGTTTAAACAAACACATTTTTAGTTGACAAAGGAGTGTAAACATGACCACATTGAATGCATTTTCTAATAGTTGTTTTCCTTCAACCAATCCCCTTAACCAATGTTTCCCTATAGGACAGATATCACATAACTGTGTGTGTCATATACCTAGAAATACTTCCCTGCAAATGTTTGGCCTTTTTCAGACTCTGTTTTTGGATTAAAAACCTGAATATACTCATGGTTGGGTGTGCTGAGGGGCACGCAGGGAGTCTGGGGAGATGTGGAACACTTGGTAGGCTGCACAGAATCCTTCCAGACGTGCTGATGCTGGAAGCTGTCTGCTAACTCGTGTGTGTGAACATGCGTGGGCCAGCGATGCACCCAGGCCAGGGTTGATGACTCCTGGCACATCTTCTCAATATAAGTTCCCCTCCACCGCAGAAGCCAGACCCCTCCAGCTATGGCTGTACTTGACTCTCAGAGCAGAAGCCCTGAAGAGTTGCTTCTGTTCACACACACCTCCTGAGGGGCTTCTCATCCATTCTTCCAACATATCAGTCCCCAAATTGACTCTCCACACCCTCATTTCCGGTTGACATAAGCAAGGGCCAAAGGTGTGAGTGGATAAGAATCTCTAAGCTGCCTGCTTGAATGATTTATGGTCCAGGAATGTGTGGCCTATATATGCACAGAAAGCTCTGGAGGCACGCGAGCAACACATACAAAGACTTGGAACAGATGTGTTCAGGTAACCCAAAAGGGGGACTCCACAGAACAACTGGGTAGCTATAGCTGAGTTTCCTATGGAAAAAATCATCAAATTACCATGCCAAATTACTCCCCTCAGCTCCCATTCCTACCAGCTGGCCGGAAATTTGTGGTAGTGGAAAGACTAGGCTCTCTACCCCTGACACCGAGTGACCTTGAGCAGGTTACCAAAACTTTCTTCATTTCAATGTCCTCATCTATAAAGTCAGCTCCGTAACAGTTCTCCCTCCTAGATTATTAGTTCCTTTTCTTTCCCTCCCTTCAATTAGTTTCTAAATGCTCTGTGATTGAGCCAAATTAAAGTGGACTAATTTTCTTATCAAGGAAACAGACCTACTTGTGAAGTATGCATATGTATCTTCTTATCCTCTGTGTATTCACATGCAAAGCAAGATTTGGCAACACCAGAGTTTCTCTTTGTGCAGTGGAGGCCTTCCAATGCCCCTGCAGCCTTGGACTAAGACTGACAGCAGCAATCGAGCTATGAGAAATCAGTGGAAGGGCTAACCTGGCCAGACATCTTCATAAAACTACCAAGACTCCAGAAATAGTTACTTTGGTTTTGCAGACCTATAAAAAAAATTCACAGAACAGCTCTAGAGTTCCAAAGCACAGCCCTTCTCAAGGTTAGTAAAAAGCAAGGAAGGATGGAGTTGGGGGAACAGGAGATAGAACCAAAGTCAATTTCTAAAAACTGCAGGGAAAACAGATATGGGGTGCTTAAAATTTCTTTGCCCTGACTTACGCTGAGAGCGAGTTGCAGAGTCAGTGGTAAGGGACATGAAAGTTCAGTGACTGTGTGTCCACGTGCACAATCTGTAAGCATGAGAGAGGCGAGGACAGTGGGAGGAAGGAAATACAAAGAGACTCTGAGCTGCCTTTTAACTTTGTGATACGCCAAGTTTCTAGCCCAGCAAGAGTGAATGAAATGGACCCACTCCCTACAGCTTCTGGCTTTATGTGACTAAAGAAAAGAGAAATGTTATAGGAGGCCAACTCAAAGCCTGACAATGTCTTAGCCATTAACAACCTCATTTTTAAAAGGAGGGGGAGCATTTTGATCGGTTAAGTGTGAATGAATTCGAAACACGGAATAAATTTATTCTAAAATCCATGTGAGATTACCATAATGAAGACTCTGGAATAGAGTCTAGTAAAATAAAAACTTAAGCAGGTTACAAACATTTAAAAATAAAAGGTAGAGAGGTAGAGTGGGGAGAAAACACTGAGGGGATTTCAAAGACCGAAGAAAGCCTGGAACATGAGCAGAAGATATCAGAGCAACACTGGTAGGCCAACTGCATCCTGCCATCTTTTCAGATTTTTTATTTTGCAAAGAGAGACGCTCAGTCTTATCACATCCAACCTGCAGGGTCATCAGCACTGCAGATGCCCACAGAGTCACTGGGCTGCCTGGGAGCTAAGTGAGATCAATTAAGCCGGCCCAGCAGGTGGGTGTCTGGACGTTCCCTGCTGCCTAGCATGGTCATCACCACCCTGCAGCCCCACCACTCCTCAACCCTCTCAGCCAAGGAACACACGGCAGGGGCATGGTCTTTCTCTTCCTCGCTGAGCTGTTTGTATATGCACCCACACCTGCTTTCATCCATACATCATAAGCGCTCACTGGCGGAAAGCTGCCGGAGCAGCTGCTGTTCAGTACAAAGACAGAATTGATTACTCCTACCTTCGTGCATTCACACATTTTGTTTGTGTCCTTATTCTAATTCAAACCTTCAGTTAAGAGTTAAGTTGTTTACTCATCTGTTTTTCGTAAGACTGCAAACTTCTTTGGGACAAAATTAAAAAATGCATCTTCCTAGCATTTAACTGAATACTTTTTGAACTGATTTTTACCTGGAATGAATAGATTAGGGCTGGAGATGTGATTCTGACCCCTTTGGTCTGTATGGCCTTGGTCAGGGCGTATTTTGAAGCTTCTGTTTTCTCTTCTATAAAATGGCAATAATAGTACTTCTCCACAGGCTTCTTGGATAGTAACACTGGACAATGAGTATGAAAGACAATGAAGAGCTATTCCACAAAAAAGGCACTATTTTTTTCAAACACTCAATTTAGCAGAGCCAACTAATGTTCCATATTTTAGAGATGCCTGTATTCACTAGGAAGTCACAACACTGCTTTCTTGTGCTGACCTAATCCATCCCTTTGCCTCATACCTTATCCTCAATAATTTTTAGCTAAGGTCCTGGCATTCCCAGAGGCAGAGTCTGCCCAAATTTTACCAGGGGGAATCCTCTGGCTCACTTTCATCATCAGCGGAGAACTCTACTAAACAGCTACTCAGCTCTGTGCTAACTGGCAGAGACAGGAAGAGAAGCCACTCCTGGCCTCTGCCCTCAAGAAGCTAACTATCTAAACTAAAAGTTACACAGGAGAACAAGGAAGCATGCGGCCAATGCTGAGCAGCCTGGGAACCGCAGGAATACAGGGCAGACCGCTTGGTTCTAGAACGTGCCACACCGGGCGGTGGGGTGAGCTGTGAGAGGAAGGGGCCCTGGGTGGTCAGGCGGAAGGAAGGAGTGCACTCCAGAGGCTGTCAAGGACCCAACAGAACCTGGGAGACACCTGCCTGGGCTGGGGAGAAGGGACAGACACACGGAGGAGCAGGAAGACTCAGCCCTCGAGGTGATTGCCAGATGTGGACCACCATCGAAAAAAACTGAAGTCTGCAGGGTGGGAATGTTTGGGAGAAAAGATGAAGCTTACAGTTTGAGGTGACAGTCAGACACCTGAATATTAGGCATAGTCACAAACTGGGGCTCCCCGGTAGGGCTCTGAGATGGATATGTGGACTTTACACAGAACCAGAGTGGAAGGGCTGAGAATAGAATTTATCTCCTGAGAAGAAAGACTTAAGAACTACAGAGAAGGAAGAACTGGGCCTTGGGGTACATCTTCAGCAACAGGGCTGGAAAAGGAAATACAACAGAACCAACAGAGGAGCCGATGCTGTAGCCTAAGGGGCTGCAGCAGGAGCACAGGGGCAATGGAAATGGCTGGAGAGGATCCTAAGAAAGATAAACTTTCACCGAGGTTACTCATAAATGAATCTTTTGACATAAGTTTTGAAACTTTCTCCCCTTCTCTAACACTTCCAGACCTCTATTCACGGTTTCAGAATCTCCACCAGGCAGGCTCAGAAGATGTGCATCATGTGAGGACACTGGGAGAAGTTTCTAGAAAAAGACAGTTACCAGGGGGAGGGGTAAAACCTACCTATCAAGTACAATGAACAAAATCTGGGTGACGGGCACACTAATAGCCCTGACTTAAGCATTATATTAAAATAAAAGGTAATCATGTAACAAAAACATTTATACCACCTTAATATTTGGAAATAAAAAATAAAAATAAAGAAAAAATTCAAAAGCCACTTACCTTTCTGCAAGTGGCCTCATGGGTCCACAGGCAAGCTTCTGATTACCCAGAAAGAGAATATATCTGTCAAACTCAGAACATCTCATGTCAAAATATAATTTTAAAAACCCAATGTGATTTCATTCTTCTCCCTACACATTCTCCTGGTTCAAATATCTCTAAGGCTTGCCTTAGTTGCAAAGAATTAGAAACAAAGTGAGATAAAAGAGAATAAAATTCAATTCCTTTCAATGCATGATGGAATACCTAGTGTAGCTACTGTGCCAAGAACTGAGGATAAAATACACAAGACAGATCAGATCCTTGCCCAGCTTATGGTTTAGCCAGGAGGGCAGACAATTTAAATAGTAGTAGGACAGCATGCTATCAAGCAGGGGGATCTATTCTAACCAAATATAGGCTGTCAGCATTCCCCTGAAAGAGTGGCATTTGACTGAGATTCCAAGGATGAGGTTAGCTAAGATTCCAATCTGAGACAAACAGTGAACACTAAAAGGGAAGAGGTAGAAAGTGTGAGATCTGTCAGCATAAAAAAGTATGCAAATTTGTCAAATTCTGTCCCCAGAAAGGTGCAAAACCAAAAAACCCAGAAGTAGAAAAAAGGCCTCTGCGATGTGTGCCTTACTGAAGAATACTTAAAGAACTTCTGATGTTGAAATTGGTTCCACTGAGTGAGGAAAAGCGGGGAGAACTCTGGGCTGGAACAGGAAGGCAAGTCATTAAACTGGAGCACCATCAAACGAACTAGTGTCTGGGAAGGCCCCCAAAACACAGTCGATGATTACATTTCCCACTGCAACGACGACTGGCATGTACATCAGCTTGTCTCAACATCACGCAGTCAGTCACATGATTCTATGGAACCCCATTTATTTTCTCTTCCTAGCATCCCATTATTTTCATATAAAAATGTACCCTTAAATAATATACAGCTAATGTGCTCAGGGGACAAAAAACTATGTTGCAATAAGGACTCAAACTTTGAAGGAACCTACCCCATTGAAGTGAGGAGGAAAGAGAAGCTCTGTGGCTGATGGAGGAACCTCGTTAGATGGAATGATAGAGTTCTCCTCCCTTTCTCTTACTCAAGCTGTTAAGGTCAAATGGCAGCCAGTGTGTCCCCAAATAATCATGGGAACCTTTTACATCAGACATCAATACTTACTCATGTTTGAGTCTCGCTCTTGAAGGAACCCCCATAATAAGAGGAAACAGTAGGAATAACAGCAATAAGATTTTACAACACAGTGTGCATCAATTCCGCAGCCCATGCTATCCAACTGGCCAACCAGAACCAAAGACAGCTGCTCCCTACAGCAAGAAAGCCTCGCCCTTGCCCTGCGCAGAGCCGCACCCCACCAACAAGATCCAACTCCAGCCTCAACTCCACCAAGCTTGCTCAGCCTCAGTCCACGTGAGATCTCCCTTTCTCTGAATATTCCTCATCTGTAAACGAGGGAGTTAGATGATTTTTAAGTTCCCTTTCTGGTATAGAGATGCAATGATTTTATGAGTAATATCACAAGGAGAAATAATATGCCTCTCTTATATTTTCAACTCCATTTAAAATCATTGCCTTATACTTTTATTTCCCACAGTATTCTTCCCATACTTTGTATGGGATATTAACTGACAAATATTAGCTGAATTAAACATGTGTGCAAAGAAAAAGAATACTAATACATGCATATAAACTCCAGTTCTGCTAAATCTTCTCAGTTCACAAGGAAGGGGAATGATAAACTATTTACTTACCTGATATCCCCCAGGAGATCCAGACTGGAACTACCAAAGGCAAAAGACATATCTGCATAATTCTTATCATGCACAATTAAGACTCTGAGGCCGTATGATTTACAGCTAACACACTGAATAACAGAATATAGAGATTATTTTTTCTAATCTAGCCTTTGATGGGTGAGGCAGAGGGCATTAAAGTCACACCGATGTCTGAACTGGGACCAGAGCTTAGATCTCCAGAGGAGAGGACAGGTATTCTGTTCCATCACTGTGTTGCCAGGCCAGGCAAAAGCCACCGAATGGCTGAGCACTTCATGGCCTCAGAGACTTATTTCTTTCTTCATGTGGTCTATTTTGGGGGAAGCCTGAGTGTGTAAGAGACTCACAGCTACTAATCTGATGTGCTACCAGCCAATCCAAAAACCTTCTGCTTGGAAATGTATCCTAAATCGGGCTAATATGTGTTTAGGAAGAGAGAAGAAAGTAAGGGCACACCTTTGATTGCATTTCAACCCAAAGGCCCACGACATGGGCACTCATTTGTTCACTAAAAATAATAATGACAATAATAACATGTGGTTAAGGGCCTCAGGAAGGTCAACTTCTTCAAAGGAACGGCTCAACAAGCCACTAACTGGGTCTCCTGTCTCAACCCCCCATCGTCTCAGGGCAACGGGTGGGGAGCAGGTGAAGGAAGGAAGGAAGGAAGGCTACTGCACACGCCAAGGCCAGACTCCGCACACACGACTCTTCCGCTGCTCACAAAAACTGTCCAGGCACTAGGTCACACATCTGGGATTTGAACAGAAGGCTATTTGATTCATGGCCATCCTCCTTTAATTCTATCATGCTACCTTCGAAAATTACCTAAAATACAGTAAGTCCTCACTTAACATCGTTGATAAGTTCTTGGAAACTGCAACTTTAAGCAAAAGGACGTGTAACAAAAACCAATTTTGGCACAGGCGAATTGATATAAATAAGAGTTAAGTTCTCACAGCATATTTCTGGTCATAAATCATCACCAAACTTCTCAATGAAGATCAGAACACTTCTGCTATTAAACACTGCAAGAAATGTGAAACATGCACATATATTTAAGGAAGATTAATAAAATCGAGTAATATAAGTATTTACCCCCCTATTCCAGTGCAGGGTTGAGGGTGGCCAGAGCCTGCCCCAGCATCTGAGGGCGCCATGCAAGTGCCCACCCGGATACTCCGCCGTCCCGACACAGTGCACACTCACACACTGGGACCACGTGGGCACGCCAAGTCACCTGGCACGCACAGTTTGGGATGTGGGAGGAAACCAGAGTACCTGGACAAAACCCACGCAGACATGGAGAGAACCTGCCAACTCCACACAGAGGCCCTGGCCAGGAATCAATTTTCTCATCCATGTTATAATGAAACGACAGTATTTGAGGACCTGCTATACAACTTACCAGAGACTTTCTTTTCTGATAGTCTAGTGTTCCAGGCTGTCGATGTATGTTCAGACACAGTTAAAAGCTTCTGATTCTTCCAAAGTGTGTTACTGAGCCATGCCAAGTGTTGATTACATTACATAAGAATAATTAATGCTTATCTCGAGGTCCCCATAATTTTCATGACATGGTGCCCAGTTCCCAAAAGACAGAGACAGTTTAAAGGATATATTTTCCTTTCTTCTTAGATCACATTAATTTTTCCCAATATGAAACAATATGTTTCAATGTAGAAAATCTAAAACTACAGAAATATATACATAAAAAAAAAGTTATGCCTATCCCCACACAGAGGCAAAACTAGTGAAGTTCACAGATTTCTAAAAAATAAAAGAGGCCCTATTTGGAGAGGCTCTGGGCTGCCTGGGAGAAGACAGCACTCCACTTTCAGTCCAGGTAAGAAGAAAAGGGCAAACAGTTGTGTTTCCTGGGGAACAGCTTAGGCTGAAATAACATGACATTCTGAAATCCATCTAACACAGAAATAACAACCCATTACCAAGTCCAAAGACTAAGCCAAGCCACACACGTGGGCGAGGAACTCAGGTCTGCGGCCAGCTGCTCAGGTATTCTCTCATTTTCCATGAGCCATTTCCCTATTGACCACATGAGAAGTAGAGAGGCATTTTTACAGAACTTGCAACCATTATTCCTAGAGATACATATCAATATTGCTTTGGGTTTCCCTTAATTAGCCAAATTTACTTCCTCAGCTGGTAACAAGCCACAAAATGCTGTAGAAAAGTTAAGTGTAAAACAGGCACTTCCTCTCCTCACTAGATCCCAAGCTCAGGACCACAGACTCAAAAACTGTCATTCTCTCAACAGAAAAAAATAAGGCCAGTAAACTGCAGTGTAGTATTTTAGGAAGATTATTTCAAAGCACAGAGTTTTAAAATAACCATACATCTTTAAAATGTAGGATCTCTTCTCCCTGCTTAATAAAATGAATATCAGAATGTTTTGAAATTGTGTCAGAAAATTGAAAATTATGAAAATGACAATGTAATAGTTGACATATTTTACTTCATAGGCACTATTATAAACTGCAAAGGGCCATACAAATGTAGACTATTATCCTTACCTGACATAAGACCTCTGGTCTAGCACAATCCTTCCCCAGACATGTCCCCTTCTTGCTGTCAACATTAGAGAGCCCAATTCCCACACCAAGAATAACTCTACAGCATAGACTCTGATTCTGAACAGACCCACATCCTTCCAATAAGTGCAGTGTATATATTCAACTCTGCTATTCTGGTTCAGCATAGAAAGGAGGATTTTTAGACAAAAGCAACTTTTAGGCCCCAAAAGAAAAGAGTTTAAACATGCAGTTTGCCCTGCAGCCGCAGGTTCCTTTAATTCAGCCAGGGCTCCCTTCTAGTGGCCCAAGACCCCAGGTGCCCCATCCAGCTGCTACTTGATCCTTTCGGGACAGGTCCTGCCTTCCCTCTCCCCTCCTACACTCACACATCTGAGAGCAGGGTGAGAATCATGCAGGGGGAGTGTCTCCCTGTCCCAGGGAACGGAGCTGAGGATCAGGGCAGAGCAGTGGCCCTCTCCCACCGGGCTACATCTATTTCATTATCCCACAACTCAGCAAAGGGCTGGCAGAGGCAGAAGTGCCGTATTGTTCTTTAAGGTAAAAGTAAAGACATTAGACAGATGTGTTCTTAGAATACTGCAAAAGTCCCCAGAAATAGCCTCAAGCAGCCAAACCATGCCAAAATCTCAGTGGAAACCATCCATTCCCATCATTTACATTTTTAGGCCTATAATGAAGTTAGTAGAGTCACGTTCAAGTCGTCACTTTTCTAAGATAGTAATTAAATATAAACTAATGGTGACAACTTCTTAGCCCACTCACTTTCTGATTAGGGCTTCTGGCTGGTCAAAGGGGAAATGATCAGCCCCAACATATTGACCCCAGGTATTTTTGATGGACTCCACTCTTTCTTAATATTCTAAACTAGCAACAGCTATACAAGCCTCAGTTTGAGCATTCTTTGGGCATCACAGGCAAAGAAAATCAGTCAGAAACACTGAGCCACCTCATTTCTCCTGAGAGATTGAGAAAGTTTCTGTAGGAAGAGGTTTTCTTGCCAAACTTTTCCTTGCCCAAGCACGGTTCCTCCTCCTTCTCCACACACTGAACATTTGCAAGTCTTTCTTAACCTCAGCTCCCGCCTCCACCCCCTCACCAGGCTTTACTCCTTCCACAGACACCTCTGAGTGCCAGGGCTGGGTAAGCAATCTAGGACCCAGATACCCGCCACAACTCCAAAACACTGAGAAATAAAATGGCAAAACTCAACAGTCACAGTGTGTGAAGATTTAAAAAGCACATGCAGACTTAATCTATGTACCAACCCCAGCCCCAAACACAATCTACAGACCAAAAGCGAAGGCTTTGCATTTCAAGTGCTCACACGGAGAATGGCTAGCCCATCAATCCAATCCTTCCTATAAAAGACAAAGACAAAGACAAAACTGGAGACAGGAGATGTCTGAAGAAAGCCACATCTCTGAAATTCGGTGAGTCTTTCTGGTAATGGACTCTGAGAAACCTAAGAAGGGAGCTAAAAGCCTGGTCACAGCAGACACAAGCATGAGGAGACACAGGAAACAGTACCATCTGGAAGATACAGGGAAATTAGTGGGACTCAAGCCACCAATTTACTCCAGAAATGACTAGGGTTATCTACTGCTTCAGATAAGACTTAAAATGGGAGGTGGCCATGTTTTCTTCAAGAGGAAGGGAACAAAGGAAAGTTGGGGGAAGGGGAAAGGAGTTTATTAAATCAAGTCTGGATAAATGTTTTGTCTAAATATATTTTGTACAATGAAGGATACATCGATTCCCCAGCTTACAACTCTTCAAACAATTGAGTCCTAGGAAGGAGCCAGAAGTTTCTAGGACCCAATGCTCTATGACCCGGGGAAATGATTTGCATCTCCTGGTCCTTCTTGGGGAAAAAGGAAAGATGCTGAAGAAAACTCGAGACATATTTAAGAGACAACTTACAACCAATGGGCTCAGCAGAGCAACCTTACTGCTGATCTGAAATCTCCAAACGGCTGTAGGAAAGAAAGCTTGCTGTCGGGAATAGTCCTGTAAGAGCATGTCCCGGGACATCACCGTGCAGGCTTCGCTGAAAAAATCAGATAAGGATTTTCCTGATGATTCTGAGGCCAAAGGGAGAAAAGGGCCATGAGGAGAACAACTGGCCAGGCTGAGCCCACATGATGAAGTCATGGAAAACACCAGAGAGTCTGTCTTATTAGGCAATACAAGCACACTTAAAACTTGTCATTATCATTAATGACACTATGGAAGCATGTATTGAGAGCATAATTATAGAGCCTATCATAGGGAGTGAACTGAGAAAGTTACAAAGCACCAAAACCACTCTTGCTCATAAAGTTCATATAATGGGGGGCGGAGGGGAGGAAGGGATCCTGTAATTTTTAAATTAAAATAAAAGATGTAAGATTAAATAAAAAATAAGATAAATTAAAATTTAACAGTATTAAATTAAGGTATAAAAGAGCAATATTGCACTTCTTACCATGACTTTAAAAAATGAGATGCTAATGCCTCAAGCCAAAAAGAACAATGAGCCCATTCATCCATTAATTGCTATCTCATTATTTGGGAGCTTTGTTGACAGCACTATTGTTCGCTTTAATTATTTTTGGCCTAAACTTTTTAGCCCTTATGAAAATCATTAGTAATAATGTATCTGGATTTCTCACACCTAGCTCAGGTAGTAGTTTCGCATACCTTTGCCACTAGTCACAATCAAGGCACAAGGTCTTTCTTAAGTGAACACATGACTACAATCAACAGAGCTATAAACAGGCTCTGATTCACTCTCTGCTTCTCCCATTGCTGTCATTTTCATGTCATGCTAATGTATGATTTAAAGACATAAGTTAGGTATAAACACAGTATTATGGAAGCCTAGGGAAAAGATTTATGGAAGTTCCTCATCCAAGACTTGGAGAACATCTCGTTCAGCAGAGAAAGGCCTCAAGCTGTTAAAGAAAGATCTGCACCCAACCTAGCAGCTACAATGAATGCTAAAGAAAAGGCAGGGGAATGAGAAATAAGTTTATCGGCATGCTGAGCAATAGTACCAGAGTCTGACACTGGAATCAAAGACAGTACTTATGTAAGTCCTTTATCTTCAAGGTTCTCAGATAAGCCATTTAAAACAGCTTAGTCATAGGGCCTAAATTAAATTACATCCAGCACTGAACTGAATCATAGGTCATACAATCCTTACAAGCCTAGAACTAATGTAGACAGAACTTAAACCACTTCAGAAAAATCACCATTTGCCTTTTTAAGTCTCTGAAGAATATGCTTTCTCAACTCCAAAGCCTCCCTTCCTTGCGACAATGTAAGAATGTTCCAATTGACATCAGACTTAAATGACCCGAGATGCCGCCCGATCCCACACACTCTGCAGTCGCCCATCGACGCACAAGCACAGCTCCTCAAGGACTGGAAGTGGTATCTGCTGAGCAACACTTCATCAAGTCCATGTCATTCTCAGTGATACCCGCTCTCTGCTATTCTTTAGACACTCTAAGCTTGGAGCGTCACAACACCAACAGAGAGACTGTGACATCTGTGTATCACAGACCTACTTCAAGCCTGTCTTAAGAATGTACTTGGAAAGAATCTCATTATAATTCAGGCTTGTCTATAACGTGGCTGCATAGCGTATACTGCGAAGAGAACACGATTTCAAGGGCCCAGGATCTAAGAGCTCTGGACTAGGCACACAAGGCACAGTGGAGGACAGAGGCGTTCAACGGCGTCTGTGCGCAGAACTGTGCGGACGATCCTGCAGCTCTCTCAGTCCGGGAGGACACAGATCTTCACCCCACCTGCCAGCACAGCACCAGGGATTCCTCTCCAGAGAAACCAAAGGGCTGTAGCAAAAGACCTACTGGCCCTGGTTGTTTATGGGTCCCCAACGAAACAGCTGCTCCCCACCCGGATACCCACACACATTCCTTCGTGTGCACATGCTCCGTCCCCCCAACACAGTCTCAGAGTCTCATTCCTGTAAAGGAAGGGACAGCCCAAGTCACTATACACATGAGGAAAGCCTCGAATATAAAAGGCAGAAATCAAACAACCAGGTAAAGAAAGGGAAACTGGCATCATTAGAAACAATTCAGGGAGCAGAAGAAAAACTCAGAAAGAAAACTATCATTAACATCCTCACAGAGATGAGAAAAAATATTTTATTCATGAAACAGGATGCTATAATATTTTACAAAAGGAACAATTAGAGAAGTAAAGAACTTTTAGAAAATAAAAATATGATAGTTGAATTTTCACAATAGAAGACAAGAGTTGGAAGATCAAATTAAGAAAAAAAACATAAAAAGTATATTAAAAATACAAGGATATAGAACATAATAGTAACAATAGTAGAGCAAAAGACAAATATATAGAAAATATTAACAACAGTGCCAGGTACTGTTCTAATGTACATTTACATTTGATCCTTATAAGAAGGTAGCATCAATATCTCAATTTTTTAGATGAGGCTATTAAGGCCCATGCAAGTTAAACACCTGGTCCAAGGTTCTAAGATAGGATACAGAGTTAGGATACAAAGTTCAGAAATGTGAAGAGACAAATAAGAAAATTAGTGGATCAACCCAGGACTTGTAATATTCAATTAGTAGACCTTCCAAAAATGAGAAAAAATGAAAAAGAATGGAGGAAATTATAAAAGAAAGAGTACAATAAAATATTTCTAAACTGAATTAGGTGGATCTACCATCTTGCCAATGAAAGTAAAAAGACTCACCAAAGTGCATAATTATTCTAAAATTTCAGAAAACTGAGGACAGAAATAAAGTCCTAAAAGTTTCCAAAGAGGAAGGAAAAATAAACTATGGACTCTTGATATCATGATAAAAGAACACAATTACTGGTAAATGTTGCTCTAAGGCAGAACTTAATTTTACCAGCTGTTCTAAAGTCACCAATTCTAAAAATGGTGAAAGGACAGCAATTTCTCCATCTACTAATATATTCACTTATTGCTGCAGCAACTGAAAGACATTCCTGTTTCCAAAAAAGAAAAACAAGTCTATGGTTTAGTCAGCTTGACTACCAAGCCCCTAGAATGTGTATGTGGTGGGGGAGGGAGAGATTCTGGAACAGACCATTTTAAAAATTGTGCTTAACATCTGGGGGATGGTCATGCTGGAGACTCAGACTTGTGGGGGGAGGGGAGGAATGGGCATTTATTGAAACCTTAAAATCTGTACCCCCATAATATGCCGAAATAAAAAAAAAATTTCAAAAAAATAAAATTGTGCTTAAGCTCTCTAAAAGCAAGTGCCCAGGTCTATTCTTCTAGGTAGCATCCTAGACTAGACAGGATACATGGACTATCTCCCACATCCTTAAACACCAGACAGGGAACAGTGGGCAGGATGAGAAACATGAACCCCTCCCCCAGGGAGAACATTAAATTCCAGAGCATGTTGTCCTTTGAGAGGTAAGAAAGTTATTCTACTTTACTTCTATTTTAAAAAGTAAATTGTTAAAGGGAGGGAGAGTTTACTCAGAACTTGTCCAATTTCTCTGAGAGCTCCGATGTTATCACATGGTATCTCCTGGCCCCTGAGGTACAAGTCACCCCAGATTCTGGATGATGAATCTGACTCCCCTTTGATTAGCCTGAGGGCAAAAAGGTCAATGCACATGTCTCAGGGTTCATGTTCAACCAAATTCAATGGGTATTCATGGTGAAGCCTTTTCATGTAATAAACAGTCAAAACCTTGTATTGGGCACCTGCAGTAGACAAAACAAACATGGTTTCTCTTCACAAGGAGCTCACAGTCTAGAGAGAGAAAGAAAATAAATAATCGAACCAATAAACAAGTATATAAGCAAATATTTTATTACACTTGGGATAAGTACTGTGCCATGAGAGAAATAAACGGGATTGTGCGATGGAGACTATCTTGGTGACATCTGGGGTGGGGAGGCTGAGATACACAGAGTCTCCAAAGAGCAGAAATTTCAGAAGAAATCTCAGGTTGAAAAGAACCAGCCACAGAAAGATTGTCCCAGATAGTAGAACAGTGTATGGGGAGGGCCAGAAACAGGGAAAAGCTTGGTATGTTCTGGGAACAGCAAAGAGGATGTGGATGGAACAGGAGTCTACAAAGATGGGCAGGGGCCAGCCAGGTTGCACAGGGTCCAGACCTGCATGGCCCACTGGCCATCCATATTCTGGTTGATTAATGGTCATCTTCCAGGGCATGTTAGGAGCTTTGGTCCTTGTTTTACTATTACCTTTCCAATATTTTTATCTAAAATTTGTCTAGAAATATAAAAGGTATTCTTATCAAATCTTCTCAAGTCACTAAAAAAAGCAATATGTTGCGTGAAATAATCATGATTTTTAAAACGTGGAATGGGCTCAAATCAACAGATCTAAATACATCCTCCAATGGCTTTAAGGATGGAATCCAATCTCTTTAGCTTCTTCATTCATCACTGAACTTATTCTAGTCATCCTTTCAGCTCTCTAGATATCCCAGACCTTTTCATGCCCATACTCTTGCCTCAAACTCCTGGCCTCAAGCGAGACTCCCATCTCAGCCTCCCAAAGTGCTGGGATTATAGGCGTGAGCCACTACATCCAGCCTGTGCCCCATCTCTTGCAAAGGTTGCTCTGTTTGCCTGGTTCTCCTTCTTTACCTGATTAGCTTTTATCTGTACTCTGTAACCCTCCAAGAATGATTCTCTGATCCTCCTCCCACCATCTTCCATTGCATGTGAGGGGTAAGTGCAACCTCCTTCATGACTGTAGAGCATCTTGCAGGCATTTCTATCATAGCACCTGGCACACTGTATTTGGTGATTTCTGTTTATGTATATCTTTGCTACTGGACTGAACTTGAATCCAAAAAGTATATCTTAGTCCAGAACAGTATTTTAGAAACAGCATTTAGTAGAGTGCTGAATATTTAGTAGATACTTAAAGTTTACTGAATGAATAAATCCATTAACAATGGAAAACATTTTATCTTATAGCTGTTTCTGGAAGTGGGGATGGATGAAGGGTGAGATCTGAGCTGATCACAGTTCAAGAGCCAACCCAATTTAAGCCTTCATTAACAGAAGTGCAAATCACAGACCGTGCACAGAGTGTTGGGTCCACCTGTTGGAGCCAGGCTTTCAATGAGCACCAGAAGAGGGTGCTGAGAACAGCCAGAGGTTTAGAAACAATGTCATCTCAGGAAGTGCTAACAGAAGTTGCCTATGAGCTCCTAGAGGGGGAAAAGGCTATCTTACTCATCCTTGTGTTCCTAGTAAACGGGTGATCAACTTAGGTTTCTCGAATGTGTTAAATGAAGATGTAGGAGTCTGGTGAGACGTAGCTGAGCAAGGCTAGAGAAAGCTGCCCTCCTCCCCACCAGCCGTGTCCAGGCAGTCTCTGAATGAAGGCCCCACAGCATGTGGGAGGTTAAACCGATTAACTCCTCAGGCCCCACCCAGCAAGCTGTAGGACTCGGAGAATCCACACTGGCACATATGCAAGAACAGAGGTGTGTGCTGAGAAAATCCTGGAATGTCCTTTTTGTAGACCTGTGTCAGCTGTGCACATTAGACGTCCACTCAGTGCTTCCCAGGTTCTTCTCCACAGTTTGGGTATTTTAAAACAAAAGAAACTCACAGCTACATTTTTTATCTCATTTCTTAAAATTTTTATAAGCACTACGTCATCAACCTCTCTGGTACCCTCTTTGCCCTTTACTGCCTCTCGGTCTCTCATCATCACCATCATCTATTTTATGTGAATCCAAAAACTGAGGGTCAATGTCACTGTTTGCCATGAAACGCAGGCTCACCTGAACTGCGAGGTAAGGAGGGATGGTTACAGATGTGTTGATGTGGAGGCTGGTTAGCCCAGCACAGGGAAAAACTACAGGTCCACCCTCTTCCCAGGCCCCTGTCAGATCCAGCTCACTGACTCCTGTGAGGCGCCCTGCAGTGTCCCTGCTCCCCTAGATCCCCAAGCACTTGTATGGCAGTCGCCTCTCCTATAGTAGTGGCGTCCCTGCAATGCAACTGTTGCTCCCACATCTGACTCCCGCGCTAGCCTGAGGCTCCTTGGAAGCTGAAACTGTGCTTCATTCACCTTGTATTTTCAGATAGGTCACCTAAGGGACAACATGGCCTGGTGACATGATCATGTATTTTAGGGTCAAATGGACCTGAATTTGAGTTCAGACTCTGCCACTACCAAGTAGGGTAGCAGAATTAGTCTCAAAGCCCCATTTTTCTAAACTGTGAAATTAAAACAAAAATGACTATGCCATAAGATTACTATGAGACTTAAATGAAATTTATATGATTTTTATTAATGAAGAGCTCCTTAAACATTTGCTTAAAATAATGGGCACAGGGAATTTTAGATGAATGTGTGGTTATCATGGTTTAGAACCTTCCATTTCTTTTTAAGTATTGGTTTTAATTACCATATGCAAGGAACTAACTATGCTCTGTAGGTACCAAATATGTTTAAGAAAAAAACCTCTTTGTCCAAGAATTAATAATCTAATAAGGAGATAGATATATATAATACACAGAGGTACCTATAAAGCAAGGCATTCCATTAAACAGAGAGTAAAGAATAAAAGGGTTTTAGAAATTCAGTGGAGAGAGTGAATATTTCTGCCTGGAGTGTTCAGGGAAGGAGAAGGCAAAGGAACTAGACTCTGAACAACAGAGAGAACTTCAAGCGGCAGAAGGAAGGAATGCAAGCACTCTAGACAGAGGGGACATCAGAACAGAGGCATAAACACAAAACCACGCACGACATGTCAGTGAGGAAAAGTCATGGGAAATGAGCACAGACCAACATCAGGGTGCAAAACAGAATTGCTAAACTTTTAACCTCTGTTGCCTTTTGAAAGTCATTGTTCCTTTGCTCTCCTGAAAGCCTAAAGGATATGTCTGAGCTTTCCCTTCTGTCACATGTATTCCCAAAACAATCAAGTTTCCTCTCTCATCTTCAAATGTAAAGTTATTTTTTATCCAGTAGGGAACTGTCACACTACTAGTCCTGGGAATAATGGCCTGAACTAAGAGGTCAGTGAAGAGACAGACAGAAAGGACAACTCCACAGTTTATGGAGACTGACCAGAGGGGGCGTAAGGGAGACAAAGGGGACTGAGCTTCACGCGGTGCAAGGACACAGGAGGCACTCCCACGGAATAAATGATGGCTTCACAAGAAAGGGGTCTTTGGGAGGGAGCAGTAGAGGAAAGAAGGTGAGTTTGGTTTCGGATTTGCAAACTCTTATCATCCAAGTGCAAACTCAATGCCTGTACTCGAAAATCAACCCAAGTCACCTACCCTCCAGAGTGTGAGTAGCTTACTCTCGGCTTATTAAACAGGGTTATTTTATTCTATTATACTGTAATTGTAGTTGGGATGTCTCAGAATTCAGCCATATCCAGGGGAAAGAAATGCTTCTGCCCAAATGCTCTGAGACCTTAAACCCCTCAAGGTATTAGAATCGACCGGATTTCCATTGCATCAGATGGAAATCTCTCCCAGATCAAGCGATGGTCACAAGGATGCAAAAGACAGGTCAGGAGGCTATATGTATGAATGTATACATAACCCGCATATTTTTTGCATACTTCCAAGTTGCATTGTTTATGCAGCTGTTCACAAATTCAGCTTCTCTGTTTATTTTTGTCCTTAGAGGAAACAGAGAAGAGCGTTCTGCCTATTAGGTACAGTGAGATCAAAGAGTCCCCTAGCCAGCCTGAGGGAGTGCACCCTTCCAGCCTTCCATCTGACCAAAGATCAAAACGAGACTGATGCCCTCGGAACGGCTCCTGCACCAGGAAGCTCGCAGAGGCACCTGTCGGAATCCTGCTTTCACTGCTCACACCAAATGGATAGGCTTTGTGTTTTTAATGAAACATGAAATAACATTGAGGACCTCAGAAGAGAAAAGCATTTCCCACCAGGTTTATTAAGACAACATGACTCTCATGGAGCAGGTAACATCGCTGTTGTTTTATGAACCATGTGGGGAGGGGAAAAAAGCCTGGAAAGGTCAACTGACAAACCAAAGGTTATCCAGCAATTTGTAAGTGGACTTAGGAAGTAAGCAAATGGCAAACACTTGCTCTGTCTCTTGGGCCAAAGGGAAAAGATTGACGCCCTCTGTGTTTTCTTTCCCCATCTCTGCTATGTGTCACCCTCTTAATTGGTTCTAATCACCTATAGCAAGGTGATTAAATGTCACTGTAGAGTGACATTGATTCCTGGCACCATTTTTGTTGGCCCGTGAGACAGGCCTGCCCTTGTAACCTGTGAATGGGGCATTGTTCACCACGCCAGCCTGCAGCCTCCCTCGCTGCCCTCCCGAAGCTCACTGGGCTCACCACAGAACATGGCAGCAGCAATCGGAACTGTAGCAAAATGGCTGGGTGGCAGCAAGTGTGGCTGTGGGTCTCAACCATTCTCCCTTTTGGAAATGTCAGGACAAAATAGATACTGGATTATTTCTCATGGAAACTTTAATCATTATTTAGAGTAGGTTCCTGGTGCTGTCCTTACATCTACTGATCTTTCTGTACGTTCAGAGAAGCACAAGTTGCTATTTGATCCAAACACCAGCTGCAATGGAAGCAACCAAAGATTATCTCAGCAAGAACACAGTGAGAGCTAAGTCACTGGCTAGGGACACACTCCCAGAGTGCGGCGAGGGGACTGTGGCCCAAGATAGTAGGGCATGTTGGAAAGTGGTGGTCCACGAGTGAAGGCTGTGAGACCACAGCACCCTCACAGAGGAATTGGGAATAACATCAGAGACAGACCAGAGTTCACTAAAGCCTTTAAATATGACCTAGGCAGAGCGCAATGGCTCACGCCTATAATACTAGCAGTCTGGGAGGCCAAGGCGGGAGGATCACTTGAGCTCAGAAGTTTGAGACCAGCCTGAGCAAGAGCGAGACCTCATCTTTACTAAAAATAAAAAAAATTAGCCACGCGTGGTGGCGCACACACCTGTATTCCCAGCTACTCGGGAGGCTGAGGCAGCAGGATTGCTTGAGCCCAGGAGGTCGAGGTTGCTGTGAGCTAGGCTGACACCACAGCACTTACCCAGGCAACACAGTGAGACTCTGTCTCAAAAAACAAAACAAAACAAAAACAAAATATATATATATGACCTAATGCAGTGATCACCCAATTTCCATGATAAAAACACTGTCCCGATATATCCACCACCTATTCTGTAGGCAAGAAGTAGCAGAAAAGAAGAAACGATTTCTAAGTAAACAACTGACAGTGACCACTACTCCAAACAGCTAACTCCTGACTAAGAAACCTAAAGAGGCTGGAAAAAAACATTTGAGCTCAGAGCTCTGGAAAGCAGCACAGCTGCAGGTGAGGCCATTCCAACTCAAGGACGCAGGACCTTATTCCAAGGACACAAAATTAGCATTCCACCAAGGTCTTACTATGTGCCAATTTCTCCAAATATGCATTTGCGTAAAGAAGTGATTTGCAAATACGACTCTTCTCCTCTGAGCAACTTCTTTACCATGTACTGTTGGGCTCCTCACGTGGCCTGATACGTCCTTCCTGGAATGTCTTATCTTCTGAGACTTCAAGCTCCTGGAGGACAAGGACCTGACTTCCACATTATTGTTGCCGTTGTTGTTAGTTTGTTTTGGATCTCCCTCAGTGTCAGCAGTGGTATCTACATACTTCAGGCATTCAGTTAGCAGTTGTTGACTGAGTGATTAATTGATTGATTTCTCCTTTAGAGGATGTACAGGGAACCTGGGCCAAAGGACTTAGCCAGCCAGTTAACCCTGTGACCACTTACGAACATAATGAAATGATTCCTTTAACTTCTAAAACCTTAAATTTCATAAAAGTGCTTTCATAAATAGCTCATTTTTCTCTTTATTAAATCCTGTAAATGAAAGGGCACCATCATTAGCCCTTTTCAATATTAAATAGCCTGCCTAATCATGCACTGACTTTTACATTCACTCATTCATTCATCTAACAGCTGTTGAATGCTTATCTGCCAACACTAGCACAGAGCACCCGAGAGTTTACAGGCACAGCTTCTCATTTAATGGTCACGACAAGCCCGTGTAGTGAGTATTGGTACGCCTTTTTAGAGATGAGGAAACAAACACTCAGAGGGCCTAGATAATTTGCCCAAGCTAACATGCTAAGAAGTGAGACTGAGAATCCAAACCACGTCTGTGCCTCCAAAGCTGCAGGCTACTCCTAACAAACAGTGACCCCTCTCAGAGAAACCCTGAGCCATGGCTGAAAGTCAAGCTTCACCGCTCCAGAGCAGCAGCCATTTCACATGCCCCACACTGCAATGACTTCCATTTGTTCATATACTTCTATGTAAGGATATCTATGTCTTCCTCATATTTGTTTTTTCTCTTACAAGAATATCATCAACCATGTGCATTGGGCCTTTATTTCTTTAAATCAATTCACTCATCACGAGCCTTTATCTTTGTGCCCTGGATAATTTTGGCCAAATAGACCAAGTTTGCATTAAGCACTATGTATACACTGCAGGCTAGGGTTAGTTGTTCTTTCATATCTTGTCTCTACATACCTTATGTCAATCTATAATCAATTCAACCTCTTTCTAACCATAAAACTGTATAATCAAATTACTGAAGTCCAAAATTTTTAAAAAATTAATTACAGAAATAAAGCCACTTTATTGTAACCTTTTTCAACCCCTCGGTCTCCTCTAGCACCCACTATCATCCACTACCCAATTTCCTCATACACCTTAATCTCTCTATACTGCCCTTTAAACCAAAAATGCTCAAGTCTCTGCCATACTAAAAATGTGTTTTCTTGACTCATATCCATCTCTAACACTTTCTCTCTTTCCTAGCTTGAGCCAAATGTCTTAGTCCGTTTAGTGTTGCTATAAAGGAATACCTGAGATTGGGTAATTTAGAAAGAAAAGACATAATTTGGCTCACAGTTCTGCAGGCTGTACAAGAATCATGCTATCAGCATCTGCTTCTGGTGAGGTCCTCAGGTTGCTTCTACCCCTGGCAAAAAAGAAAAGGGCCGGCCAGTGTGTGCAGAGATTATGTGGTGAAAGAGGAAGCAAGAGAAAGAGGGGGGTGCCAGGCTCTTTTTAGCAACCAGCTCTTAGGGCAACTAACAGAGTGAGACCTTACTCATCATCATGAGGACAGCACCAGGCCATTCAGGAGGGATCTGCCCCCACAACCCAAATACTTCCCACTGGCCCCACCTCCAACATTGAGAATCAAATTTCAACCGAAGATGAGAGGGGCAATATCAAATTACAGCACCAAGCTTCTTACAAGACTATATTATCTCCACTTTCTCATTTCCCTCTCATTGGCTCCTAAATTTACTGCAGTGTTGATTCCATCTCAACCATCCCAACAGACATAATATGACAGAGTCATCGACAGCCATTTCCACACCCAGACTATGTCTGTAAGTGTGCAGCATTGAGTGTGCACTCCTAACGAGCTCCCAGATACCACTGGTGCTGCTGGCCCACAGACCACACTCTGAGTAGAACTGAACACTTCTCAGTCTTTATCCAATTGGATCCCTCGGCTGCATTTAGCACCACTGATCATTCATTCTTTTTGATTTTCTCTTCTTGACACTCTTTTCTGATTTTCCTTTTATTTTTCTGAGTAGGATTTTGCTTGGATGCCTAATTCTCTCCTGCCCATTAAATGCTGGAGTTCCACCAAGCTCCATTCTCAGCCCGCTCCTACCCGTATCCTGGTTCATCATCTCTGCCTGGATGATGGCAAGAGCCTCCCAACAAGTTCTCCTGCCTTCAGTCTTTTCCTCTCAAACTCACCCTCTACAATGATTCTCCCCAGACCCAAATCCCATTAAGTTATTCCCTTATTGAAACTCGCTTAGTGATTCCCCAGAGCCTGCAGAACAAATTCTCGACAGCACGAGCACCCTCCTCTCCAGCCTTGCCTTGTGACACTTTACATTCTATTAACATTGGCCTGCTCGTAGCTCCCAGATGCATATATCTGTTTCAAGCCACTTTATCTCTGGCCTCTTCCTGCTGCCTCCTCCACAGACTGGGCTAAGTCCCTTCCTTTGCACTCCCACAGTGCCTTCATGCTTATTACCTCTTTCCCAGCACTGTCTGGAGTATTTAAATTAACTTCTAACAGCCTGTATTCCTTTGCGGCGCCCTAAACTCTTTGAGGGACTAATTCACCGTTACAGCTGCTCCCTCGACCTGGCAGACAGTAGGTATGCACTGAATGTTTTCGGAGCTGCCTTCAGTCTCTACTTCTCCTCTACCGAGTGAAGGTGCTGACTAGCAGAGCAGTTGTTAGTCCCCTTTGTCTCTGAAGGTCTATGGTTTTAATCAAAGAACAGCTCTCTGATGCAAGAGATGCAGCAGCAGCTGAAAGTCAAACTTGCTCTCTTTGCTCTCCAGACCACTCGTCATCCCACTTTGCCCTAATTTCATCAAGACACATGAAATAACACCCTCACCTACCAAGGCAGCAATAATGAGAAGGAAAACAACAAGTATGAACTTATAAAGCAACAGTAAGACGGAAACTACAAAACTACAAAAACATATAATTCACCATAATAGTCTGCACTGCACTTCTATAATACAAGTGTTAGGTTGAGTTTATGCAGGTTTATTTTAAAAACACAACTTCTAAAGATGCATTTGGGGTTGCACTGTCATTAATATTCTACTACATCGAAGAATACAACAACTACAACACTATATCAAGACTGGTGACAAAAAATAATTACTCTGAAGGTCATGAGATCCTTAACCATCAAAAAATGTTCCCTCATAGTCATTATAGCATTCAGGAAGAGGAACTCCTTTTAGAAATGTTCTACCTCTGCTAGATCATTTCTTTCAGCCTGCATATCCATCCTTCCTGAGTCTAACAGCTACCCGAAGACTCAGTCTAGGGTAGGTGCCCCTCAGCACACCCACCTTCCTTCATGCAATTTGTCATATGATTTTGTATGGGTAACTATGTATTTATTCTTCTGTATCTCCCACAGGAATGAGGGGGTGTAGGGACTTTAACACTCACATCACCATCATCTCTTCAGCCCTTACCATAGTGGTTGGGGGATAATGCTTCATAATTTTTTTTAATGAGCTCTAGTTGAAACAACTGTGGGACTTTCTTTGTTTTAATCAGAAGGTTCAGTGTGGATCGCCACATCATTTAAAGGTTACATTTAATTCACTAAGATTTTTAACGTTGATACTGTACATTTTTGAAAAATTTGTCTAGAATCCAATTTTGCACAAAATCCAAAAAGTCAGTTACCTATACAATCTCGTTTTATGAAAACATGCATAAAAAGAGGCATGTGAGCTCATTAATAATTTTATTTCCAAATGGGTCAACACTCTCAAATGCTTTAAACATTTTGGGGGGCATTTTCCAATGTCTGCTAGCACAGGCCAGATTCTTTCATGAAAAGATGCTTTATACCAGTTACATGCTTTAAGTGACTTAATTCTTCCAGTTTCTTAGCATTGTTTCTCTGAAATGTTTTAAGGGTATTATATCATCAACTTTATGGGACACTAAGATGCCAAGAACTACTCTTTCTCTGCTTCATGGGAAATTTATTTATGGGTAGAAACAGGGTGTGAACTCCATGAGCTGGATGGACCCTTGCTGGTAATTACACCAGCCTTTCTTCTGGGCATCCGGGGGCTAAGGGTTCAGGGGTTCTGGTCTTTGGAGACACAGTCATTGTCTACAACTGCAAGTCCAAATCCCATGCCTGTCGCTCTCAGTGTCCTCACCAAATTCCAGCATATTCTATTACTCCAATTCCTTTTTCATGTTTAAGCTGCTGTGAAGAGTTGCTATGTACTGTTTAACAGCTGCCATCTCACCCTCTCCCCCACCAAAATGGGTTATACTTTAGTCCTGTAGATTAACTTGAAATGAACCCATATTCTCACGATGAAGTACTATCCATATGAACTTAGAGAATCTTTTTTTTAAAAAGCAAAATAGCAGACACTTTATTATCTAAAAATGAGGCCATATATTTTCTCAAGCTGGAGCAGATTATTCCAGATAATTCAGTCTATTAGCTAAGTGTTCCAAGCTGCATATTACACATACTTACACACACACACACAAAAGCGGGTGGGGAGGGGAGCAACAACATCCGAAAACTGCAGGTGTAAGGCCAGGATGATCCCCAGACGGGAAAGTTCAATTGTGTGGAGAAAGCGGGGAGATGTTGAATAAGAGAAAACATACGCCTACAGCAAGAAAAGTACTATTACATAAAGGAACACCAGGCAATTCAGTAAGGTTCAAAATCACACTATTTTTAGCACCTACTAAGTGCCAAAACACACCCTGGTGCCAGGGCACAAAGACAGGAAGGCACAATCCTTGCCTGAAGGAAGCTCAGAGTCCCAAAGGAGAGACAGTCAGAAAGGGGCGCTGAACAAGCCAGGGCCCCCGGAGCACAAGAGAAAGAGGGAGGCTGCGGTATGACTCCAGCGATCCCAGTGCCTCTGGCTTCTTGCAGATCGTGCGCCCTGGCTTTCTGATGTAGAACCACCTAAGATTCTATTTTCTTCAGAGGTGAAATCTTTCGTCCGTATAAGATCCAGGAGATTGAGCTCATTCAATCTCCACAGCAACCCCAGGCGCACAGGTATTATTCTACCCGTTCCACAGTCGAGCACAGAAAAGCTCAGCAGCTTGCCCAAGTCACCAAGTCAATAGCAGAGCTGGAAGTGGAATCACACCGTCAGGCTCCAAGCCCTGCTGTGTTGTTCTTAAACTAGATTTTAAGTGTTCAGAGATTCTCCTTAAGTAGAAGTCAAAACCCACCCCCAAGCAAAAGAAGAGCTGAGCCGCACAGAGGGATTAAAGGAGTGGATTTCTTCCCAGCTGAACCATGGCTATTTCAGGGTGGGGACAGAGGGAGCCGGCTGGACGTGGCACTGGAGGGGTGTGACCAGGAGGGGCAGGGGAGATTCCAAAACATGAAAAGCCTCACGCCCAACCCTAAATGCATGGAACTCACTGCCCACTAACCCAGTCTAATCCAAACGACCTCATTAAGATCGCTCTTGCAAAGCTGCCGCTCCCTTAAGAGGGAAAGCCCTGGGACAGTGTGTGGACAAGCTGTCAGAGAGAGCCTGTGCCATTACTTGTTGACACAGCAGCAGGATCCTTCAAGCTTAGTGCTAGTCTTCGAACACCACTGGCGGCAGCCGAGTTGTAAGACAATGGAAATACCGTCAATGCCAGAAACCAGGCTATGGGACTAAATAAAATCTCTCTAGGCTCAGCACGGTCAACAGGGTGGAGAAAAGCACTTTTAAAAGTCAAACCTCAAACTGTCACTATAAATTTTATTAGTGATTTTGGGTTTTTTTGTTTTGTTTTGTTTTGTTTTTGAGACAGAGTCTCAACTCTGCTGCCGGGGCTAGAGTGCCGTGGCATCAGCCTAGCTCAGCAAACTCAAACTCCTGGGCTCGAGCCGTCCTCCTGCCTCAGACTTCCGAGTAGCTGGGACTACAGGCATGCGCCACCATGCCCGGCTAATTTTTTCTATATATTTTTAGTTGGCCAATTAATTTCTTTCTATTTTTAGTAAAGACGGGGTCTCGCTCTTGCTCAGGCTTGTCTCGAACTCCTGAGCTCAAGCAATCCTCCCACCTCAGCCTCCCGGAGTGCTAGGATTACAGGCATGAGCCACCATGCCCGGCCTTAGTGATTTTGTTTTTAAAACCATATTAAATAAGTTAAATTAAGATGCACTGAAGCAAAAAATATTATTATGAAAAGAAGTGTTTGGCTTCTAATTTAGAAATTACCCTACAAATTCACAGAGCTAATTCAGAGAAGTTGTATTTAAAAGGCATGGCAGGGCTCAGTGTGATCTTGGTCAAGTAATTTAATTACTCTGGGCTTTGGTTTTCTTTCCAGATAAAAAATAAAAACTGAGTGGACCACAGATTCTTGATTGCTCTAAACTGCTGTGCCTTTGTACAATTCTGTGGATTATTTCAAAAGGTTTTTAAGGTCCTTTAAAGCAGAAAAATGTTAGAAATAAACGTTTCTTTTCCCGTCTACAAATAAACATGATTAGGGAAAACACCATCTTACCTATATAGTATTTTTTGTTTTTGTTGTTCTGGATGAATAACGTTCAATTTCGAGAAGAAAGCACTTCATATTCTAACTGAAATTATTCCATGTTTTAAAATTTGTTTTCTTAAAATACTTACAAAACCTTTACTGATAAATTGGGAAGAGTTATTTTACAGTGAGTTTTACAATAAATTTCTTGGTTTGCTTTAGAAAATACAATAAACAAATCATTGTTCAACTCTGGTAAAAAAAATTAACCAAAACAGCAACTAAAAATAAACCTGTTTAATAAGTAGTATGTGTCCCCAAATAAAAACTATATCTGTTTGTTCAAGGAACAGATATTATAATTTACATTAAAGTGTAGAACTATTCTTCTCATAGAAAAACTAGTTCATTTAAATGAGTGCTCCAAACCACTGGTTTAAAAAAAGGAATTTAACAAGAATGTTCAAAGCAACAAAAACAACCCAAGTGCACCAACAGAATGGGTGGGGTATGTTCTATTTACACATATATCAATGACAGTGAGTGGGCTACAGCTATGCACAACAGCAAATATGGATCTTAGAACTATAATATTATGTGAAAAAACAAGTCACAAAAAATATATGACAACATTTATATAAAGTTCAAAAACGAGCAAAGCTAACCAACATATGATTTGGAGATACAAATGAATGGGAAAACTACAGAGCAAAGCAGAGTATGAACCGAGAACTGAGATGCTGGGGACCTCTAATGGGGGAAAGAAGGGAACAGCGTCAGGGAGGGACCCCCAGGCAACCTCCAAAGAAATGTCCTTCTTAAACTGGGTAGTGGGTACACACAACTATTCACATATTGTTATTCTTTATATCTTATATATATTTAATTTTCCTACTCAATATTTAATTTTTAAAAATATTAACAATAAGAGAAAATGTATTTAAATCATATCCATCCTGGAACAATACCTAAGGCAGTAAACCATAATCGAGAAAATATTGAGCTGTGTCGCTGCCATTAACTCGCTTCGCAAATTTGGACACGAATACATTCCCTAGAGCTTCAGCTATGTCAGAAGTTTATCACTCCGTTAAAAAAACAAAAGATGTTATAATCATGCTAGGGATAGTTTTATACAGCTTAGAAATAAAGAATCAGATAAGAAAAATCGAATCAGTAATGACAAAAGAAAATTCAAAATTTTTCAAAAAATATTGCTGAGAATCGACTCTGTGCCCCGTGCCATGCTTTTTAAAATCACAAATTCTTGCGCCCAAGCTCCACAGTAAACAACAGAGTTCCCTAAGCTCGACAAGGTTCCTCCACCCATATTTGGTGAGTAGGGTTTTTTCTCTTCATTAGCACTGCAGAAACTAGATTGCCCCTTGGTGTAGCTAATCTCCATACAGCCTGAACCTTATCTCCTCTCCTCTCCCAGCCTCTCCCTCCCAAGAAGAGGTCCACCTCTCTACCTCCCCATATCCGTCTCCTCGCCTATCAAATGTGAAGAACAAAAGTATCTCCTCATATGATTGTGGTAGAATTAAATAAGTTAATTCCCGTAAGGCATTCAGAACAGTGCCTGGCACACAGTATCACATGAGCATTTGCTGTTATTGCACTTATTATTGTTATTATTGTCTTTTTGCCGACATCATCTTTGATTAGGAGTAAGAAAATCAGGAGTAGCATGTACTTCTTTTCGAGGTAGAATTTAACTACCAACATCAATCATCTCTTCCTCTGAAGGTAATGGACCTTCTCCTTGCACACACTCCTCCCAACTCCCTCTTAGTATTAAGGGCTAACTTTAAAGGGTTCTCAGCCTACCAGCTGTGTAACCCAACAGTGCTAGGGGAGTTGTAGCCTAATCAGATGAATCTCTCACTCCCCAGTGGCTGCATTAGCTTGAAGGCTGCCTTGGAGACAAAACCCTACCTTGGCCCAAGTGCCTAAATTTAAATAAGAGTAACTGGGGCACCAAGAGAGTCATGCTTCGTCCTTCCTGAAAGGTCTGGCAGCCCCCGCCCCTGAGTAGCTGAAAATCCAAGGCACACAGTCTCCTGCATGTCCACAGCAGAACCCACAATCCAGGCAGTGCCTTATCCAGCCACGCAAACCTTTCTAGGTGGGGCTGTGCTACTGTGATTGCGTAACTGTTATTATTATTGCTATTATTTATAGGGATGGGCAACGAGTTAAAGTCAATTAAGAAGCATATAAACTGTCACCCAGATCGCAAACTGAAAAGTGTCAGTAATTTTGATACTCCCAGCCTCATCCTCAGATTCCCTCCGGGAAAACCAGTGAGGGCTGGAATAGCAGGGAAAGTCCCAAAACCATTTTATTGAATTCCAATCACTTTATCATAAACATTTTTGACCCCTCTCTCATTACAGAAAATCTTTGTGTTATTTCTAGAAAGGCTTGGAAGTATACCCTTGGAGCCAACAGTCTGATCTCAATTTAAGAGCGTCCTTGCAAAATTCCCCACTAAACTCCCACTTTCAAGCCTTTCACACATCACAGGATGACAAGAGAACCCTGGTCTGTGACGGATCAAAGGAGGTATTTTTGTGGCCTGGAATGACATTATAGGTTGTGGAACAGTAATAACCTTATTCCATAACTGAGGAACCCTGCTTCCAATAGTCTAGTTCAAGTGTTGGCAGGCTTTTCCTGTCCAGGGCCAGAGAGTAAATATTTTAGGCTTTATGGGCCATACTGTCCCAGTCACTTCTCCCCTCTGCTGTCACAGCACGAACGCTGCCACAGACAATACGAAAACCAGTGTGCATGGATGTGCTCCAGTAACACTTGTATGTACCGACACCAATAACTGAATTTCACATAATTTTTACAGGTCATGAAATATTATTCTTCTTTTGATTTTTTTTTCAATCATTTACAAATGATTCAATGACCATTCCAAAACCAGCTAAAAACTATTCTGAGCTCATGGCAGCAGAAAAGTTGGTGATGGGATAGATTTAGCCGACCCCCGGTCCAATTATCTCCAAAAGCACAGTAATACACGTAATTCTCAGGAGACTACACAGCATCCCTCACAATTTCCACTTTGAACTCTGCTTCCAAACTGCCTCTTCACGTCAGGTGCATACAATGTCCTGTGTGGCACTGCGTGAATACCATTACTGTACTGTACAATAATGCAACCATACGATCTTCTGTGACCCAGGACGATGCAACTCAGTGCATCATTATAGACACGATGTCCGGGCTGCACTTGCATCGGGCGTGCCGTTGCCCAATCAGAAGTCATTAGCTGCTGTCAGTTATGAGGAACGCCTGTGAAAGTAAGCACGTACTCACAGGCCATTTCCAAATGAAATCTTCCATCCTCGTTTGACAATTTGTTTTTCGCGTGGGGATAACAAATGCTGAGCAAGCATTTAAGGATCCACATTTCAGCTGACTCGTTTCCTACCCTGACCCTTCCTTCCCCATTCGCCAACATTCCTCGTCCACCCCACCCCATTCCTGCCCACAGCCCTCCTGCCAAAACACAAGCATGCACACTTTGTTTTTCTGAATCCATAGGTTTAGCAGAATATTCTCCTCCAGCTGCCAAAGATCTGTATCTCCAACTGAGTCCTATGTTGACAGTTCAGAAAATTCAGACTCTGGTTCTGAGGACCTTAGGGACTACGTCATCTTCTCACTCTTCACAAACACATACCGCTCCCCAGGGCCATGACGAGACGCCCACCTGCTTCCTTCCACCTGTCTCCAGCCCCACTAACCCTGGAGGAGGCCACCGGAGACGGTCTGGAGCAAACGGCATAAATGACTGGACAGAGGCACCGCGTGGTCACCAGGACAGTGAGAACTCCTCCTCAAGAGAATTCTTCTCAAGCTATGGAGGGGATTCCCCGACTAAAGTGTTCCACCAGTGGGTACTAGATTCCACACGACACCAGTGATCAGCGGAGACACAATTCCAGAAAACCCGCGCAGAACTCGCACTCAGGCAGCCCGTCCACACAACCTCGCCCGTCACCGCCACTTACAGTGCGACCCGGAGCTGCCCCACCAGCACCGCAAAGCTGGGACACAGCGGCCTCTGGAGCTCACACTGACACAGACCCAGTGCCAGGACAGTGACCAGCTCTCAAACGGCTACCTTTTCCCACACCACTAATTGGAAAAGAAAGTCTCAATGAGGTTATTTTTCTCTTTCAGTGATCTGAAATAAAAGTACTTAAGATTCTTAATAGGAGAATTTAGAAGCGAATAAAAATAAGAGAATTCTTATTCTCTTCTAAAAGAAAAGACTATCCCTAACTACTCTTCAAAGAAGAAAAGAAATCAAATTTGTTGGAAAATTCTGCCACTTTCCTGGGACAGTTCTTGAGAATCTTACAGCTGCATGATGAGACAATGCCTAAAGGCAATTAATCCTGAGCAGCTCTTGTAAAAATAAAGTAACAAAGCATATCTTGTGATGTTGCAGTGTTGACCTGTTTGTACCACTCATTTGTGAATTTACAAAATTCTGAATTCACATTATAACACAGAAAGGTGGGAGGAATGAAACATACCTATTCATCAATACTCAAACTCAAACAACTCACAGACCGGCCAGCAGCAAGTGTGCCACATAAAATTGGGAGAATGCCCTGGAGCAAAGTGATTTTTTTAAAGATATTTAATTTTTCTTGAGTTTAATTAATCAATAATAATAATCTTTCCCTAAAGGGCTGTGCCTCAGTCAACCAAGATGAGGTTATTATTATAAGATAATTATTTTTAATTGATGCTATCAATTATTGAGCACTTTGTTGACAGGAAATATGTTAAGAGCTTTCTATATACATTATCTCATTTAACTTACACAACTAAACCTATTATGCAGTTATTATTATCTTCATTTTATAGATGAGGAAATTGAGTATCAGAGAGGTTAAGTGACTTGCCTAAGGTCACACAGGCAATAAAATACAGACAAATCCAGGACCATCTGACTCAGAACACATAAGGTAGGATCACTCCACTAAATGGTTTCATATGTTTGAGTCATGAAGTGTAAATTACATCCATCTCATCTTTAAGCTGCTATCTACACTTCCAGAGGTTCCCAAACTCGACTTTGGTTTTTGAGACAGTCTCACTCTGTTGCTCTGGGTAGAGTGCAGTAGCATCATCACAGCTCATGACGCCTGGCTAATTTTTCTATTTTTAGCGGAGACAGAGTCTTGCTCTTGCTTAGGCTGGTCTTGAATGCCTGAGCTCAAGCAATCCTCCTGTCTCGGCCTCCCAGAATGGTAGGATTACAGGCATAAGCCCAAGCTTGACTTTTCATTGTAATCACAGAGAAAGCGTTTTAAAAACAGAAATTCCCAGAAACCACTGCAGCTTGGTCAGATATAATGTGGAAAATTAACTTCTTATTCTTTTAAGTGATGCCAAACAAATAGCCAGACTTTTTTTTCACTGAATTTTATATTGAGTATTCCCTGAAAACTATACCAAGTGTTAACTCTCACACTTGGTTGGCTTTTAGAAGTTAAACATTTTCTCTCTAATTCATTATAACAAATGAATGAATGAGATTCCACATGTGACTCCCCTAGGAGGCCTTTACTCAAAGAGTCACAGCTCACGGAAGCGCGGTGACCAGAAGAGCGGTGCTGCACAGAAGGACAGTGACCCCAGAGCCCTGCGGTGAGCTGAGTCACACGGCCGGACGCAGCTGATCTGCAGTCTCCAGCAGTCTCCAGCCGCCGCCTCCCCCACAGCCCACCACCTCTGGGAATGCCCTGGGATCAGTCAGAGACGCAAAGCCTCACAGAGAATGAAACACAGACTGGCACACAGTGAATGATCATGAATACATGTAACGGAGGCTCAAAATAAAATTCCTGCGGAGCTGACACGTTAACTGGCCCTTGTTTTACATATACACACACACAATGTAATATGGAGCCCCTACGTAAAAGGACAGAGTTGAGTTCTAATTCACACGCTTTCATATAATCATACGCAGTACAGAACTTTATACTGAAAGACACAGATGTGAGTTTTAATCTTGACTCTGCAATTTACTCATGTGACCTTGTTGCCATTTCTTACCCTCCTTGAGTTTGTCTTCCTGCCTGAAAACAGTGACAATGTCAATAGTAACTATTTCATACAGGGTCTCCGTTCACTCTAAATGACACAAGCACCCAGTGCAGTGCCTGGGACATGGTTACCATTTATCATTGTTGTTATTTCTATTTTGCAGCTCTCTGAAACGGAAACACATTCTGCTTAGGCAGCTCATTGTTCTATCCGCCAAAGGTCCAATCTCCCAGTAGAAAAACAAAAAGCGAGCACTCCATGTTCCTTTATGCTGCGTTCTAAACTGAAGATCGAAAACATGTTTCCAATACACACAGCCGTCTAACATGCCAAGAGCATTAACACACCACCATATCCAGGGATAACAAAATTAATAATGCACTCCCCAAAACTCTCCTCCGGGTAGATTTACCAATTATTTCAGTAAAATTTTGAGTCATGAAAAAGAAAGGACTCAGATTGGAACCATATTAAAATACCTTCCTTTCTCTCTGAAATGTACTTGAAATTTACCCTAAATCCTCACTTGTCTTTTCCCACATAGTTCCAGGGAGAGGATTCAAAAGTGGATCTGTCTATGCACATACAGTAATAACACTCATCGGGTGTCGGGCAGGTGGGAAGGGGGGGAGGGGATGGGTATATTCACACCTAATGGGTGAGGTGCGCACCGTCTGGGGGATGGACACACTTGAAGCTCTGACTTGGGCAGGGCAAAGGCAATATATGTAACCTAAACATTTGCACCCCTGTAATGTGCTGAAATAAAAAATTAAAATAAATTAAAAAATTAAGAAGTGGATCTGTCAGATCTGTTATCAGTAAGCAGACTTTCATGGGTTGCAGGGGAAGGTCTCATTTTTTTCTGACTTACATAGTCGCATGGCAGCTCTTTGGAACAGATTTCTTGATAATGTTTCCTACATTCACAGGCCCAAGCCTAGTTAGTCCACTTCATGAAGAATAAAGTTTCCCTGGAGAGATCCAGGCAGCCAAGAGAGTAAGACACAGTCGTTCAAATGACCCGAAGCATCACGTGTGGCCACCTGGGTAAGATAAAACACAGAAGGCCCTGCTCAAGCCACCCATGGAAGTCTGCAAGGAATCTCACAGAGCCACCATCCCATCAGTCATGACCAATTTGGCTACAATCCTCCAGATGTGGCCATCCATTCCCGCCGACTGCGCTGCACAGCCAAGCACTGCGGTGCGGGGCCACTGGCCCAGGTGGTCCCCCTGCTATGACTTGTCTCTCTGCCTGTGTATCTAGGCAGAGAGGAGTGGTCAAGGGAGGTGAAACGCTTTGGCAAACTCCTGACTGTACAAACTGCTTCCTCCACGCTAAGGGAGTACTTTCCCTCTGGAGGGACACAGAAACCAAAAGGCCACATTTCTGCCAAAATGTCTAATACTTCTATACTGGCACTATTTTGCAGAGAAAAGAAAAATGTCTCTGCTGTTAAGATGGGCTAAATAAAGCATCTGCCACTACAGTGGCCACTAGGGAGTAATGTGGTCTAGGTTAAGTCTTCCAAACACCAGGACAACCATTTATTACTGTCAACAGACATCTCTCTGTGGGATTACTATGGTAACAATGCATCCCTTCCAACAATCCCTGACACCACACATTGAACAAGGTTTTAAATCAAATCATGATTACAGAATACAAAGACAACTCAGACAGATAATATGCCAATGAGAACATTATGCTTCCCCGCTAAGAAGCTACATGTTAACATTTTTAGGTTCTTTGGTATTCAAGTACAGCCATTTCCAGACAATTTTTGTAAATGAAATTGTCAATACCAATGGACCACTGGCCAAAAGCTAAGGATAGTATATTGCCATATCAGCAAGACACAATCAAAGCAGTTTATTATGACTTTAAACAACATTAAGAAAAAGCAAAAAAAAAATACCTTAAGAACTCTCTCTTACATGATTACTGATGGATATTTGGGAAGAAAACCAAACATTTTACCAGTAATTCCTTCAAGAGCAAGTGCCCAGCTCAGAGACTATTAACTCACATGCCAAAGCATTACTAAGGAAACAGTAGTTATCTTGGTGACAAATAACACTCCCAACTAGCCAGGGAAGTTTCATAAGATCCAAAACCCAATTTCGGCAGCCACAGTGGTCCTGGTAGAGTGAGTCGTACATGTGTCTAATTACAAAGTGTTCTCATCGCCCCACTGTGAGTCTATGTACAACAAGCTCTGTATTTAAAGGCTGCTGTTTCAGGATAGAAAAGCTACTAAGGAAGCCATCAATAGTTCCACAAGATTAAGAGTTTCATGGATACATGTGGTTTCATACACTATCATTTTTCAATGTTTGTGTTATAAAAAATTTCAAATATATAGAAAAGTACAAAGAACAAACATAATTTCAAATATATAGAAAAGTACAAAGTACAAAAAAGTACAAAGAACACAACCAGGTTTTGTCACATTATAATGCTTAACCATATTTGCATTAGGCTTTTTTTTCTTAATAAATAAATAGTTAGATAGGAATATAAAAACCTGTGGTTAGTACTGCCTAATCCCATGCCCCTACCTCCCTAAACAATATGTAGTATTAGTTTGCATGTTTTCAGCCATTTATATAAATGGTGCTAGACTACATGTATCAATCTACAACTTGTTTTTCTCAGAGCATTGTGTTTCTAAAATTTATCTGTATTACTACAAGTATATCTGGTTCAATTGTTTTAATCACTGCATAGAATTTGATTACATAAATATAGCACATATTATTTTAAACTTTTTCCTTCTGAAAGAGCAGTTAGATTGTTTTTGATTTTTCACTAACCTAAACCACACAGAAATGAACATTCTTATACATGTGTCATTTTCCACACATAAAACGATTTCTCCCGGCACATACGCAAAAGTGGAACTGCCAAGTTGCAGAGTTTGTGCATCTGCAGCATTATCAGGTGGTGCCAAACTGCACTCCAAAGTCATTGTACCAAATAACACTCCTACCATCAGCATTTGAAAATGTCTGTTTCTCCACATCCTTGCAATCATCAACTGACATTGTCAGATTCTTTCATTTTTGCCTATCTGATGACTATTAAACAGTACCCCACAGTAATTTGGGTTTTCCTGACTACCAGTGAAAAGGAGCAAGCATTCTTAGACGTTTACTGGCCACCTAGACCTTCATTTCTATGAACTTCCTCATTACAGCCTGGGCCCATTTTCCCAGTTGCCTTTTTTATTACTGTTTTGTAAGAGACCTCTTTACATCCTTGACTTTGGGAAAGTTACTTAACTTCCAGGGATTCCCCACTGGCAAAGTGGAGATTATAAATCTATCTCTTAGGCATGTTTTAAAGCTGATCAAAAAGCACTTAGCCCAGTGCCTATTACATGTCAGGCATTCAAAAATGAAGTCTATTACTATTATTGTTATGCATAAGATTCGGAGTATAAAGTATTTCTAGCATTTCTCCCAAGTTTGTGGCCCCATTCAATCAAATACTGTAGAACTCGAAAAGGAGAGTTTCAGCAACTCTCCTTGCCCAAGATATTTCACCAAGATAAGAAGACATGATATCAGTATTCCACTGTTTATAAATTGCCATTAGGGAAATGTGCAGTCAACTCCCTGAGATATTGCTTAAACTAAATATCAAAGTTACACTTCCATCAACCCACATGTGACTGTGACCTCGTTTGTAAACTGCCCATTATCCCGAGTCTCAGCAATGGTTAAGGCACACAGTGAAAGGGACTCTGGGAGAGAGAGAGGTGGGCAGTAGAGGCTGGCAGGTTAATCAGTATCAGGGACCTGCCATTACCAGCTACTTCCTGAGACGGAAATACAGCCAGGCCAGAGACTGCTCCATTTCCCCACATGTTATTATAAGTGATCCTTGAATAAGAAATGCCAAAGAACAATCACCATATCAGTTATCAAACACATAAGTTGGGTTTTTTAAAAAATAATGGCCAAAGTACACTGACATCACCTACTGGCAGCCAATCCTATTCAGTGCCCAACGTGAAACTACTTATCTAGTCCCAATCCCCAGAAGAACATGTTCCTAAGGCCACGCTGTAAACTGGAGAGGCGCAGTCCCACAAGCATCTCTGCTTGGACGCTATCGTATTTAGTTTGGTGCTGATATCCTCCCAGACTGACTTCTTTTCATTTGCCTTTTGACCTTCGCATGGAGGAAGGTTGCGCTTGTCTTTACGAACCCTGCCAGCGGAGTCGGGAAGCACACAGCTGCCCTCCGGCCCCATCAAGCAGTCCTGCCATCAGCTTCAACTGGTTACCGGTGGGCCCTTTTCACATGCACTCAAACATCATTTAACGTTCAGAATTATGTCCCTCCGTATTCAATTTCAACTGGCACTAAAGAAACCAGAGACTCTCCTTACTGACCACGGACAGAGAGGCCCTCTCTCCTCCTCTTCTCTTCAGAGTGATCATATGGAAGATTCAACTTGAGCCCAAATATAATTAGACCATCGTCTGATATCTATCTAGCTGCACGGCCTTCTTCCTTAAACGTGTGCCAAGTTTCCACTTTCAAGAAGTTAAATTGCCATATAAAAATCCCTGATGATGATGAGTAATTAGACACTGTAATGGAAAATTAACTGTGTTTTTATTTAGAGCATTTATTTTTACAAGACTTTTCTATTTCTAACTGTTATTAAACCGCAATAAAAATAAATTAAATCCCAAGAGTTTGCAAAGGTTTTCTGGTTCAAAAACAAACAAACAAACAAAACACCTCTCTTCCTGGAGAATATTTATTTTGCTAATGCCACCAACAAAGTCATGGTCTGAACTCCATTATTAATAAATCCCAATGCTAATTCTAATTTTGTCATCCTTGTTGTGGAGGAAGAAACCCCATTCCAACCTGTCAAGCAGCTAAAACAGAGCCAGGCACCCACCAGGCAGGCCCGGCGGGCTCTCCACGTGTAGAGTCTTCGGGGAAAATACCCTCAATCCTCTTTTTCTCTTTGTCATGCTGCTTCCAAGAGAAGTGTGCCGCCTGCAGTGGAGCGGTTCCTGCAGGTCCTGCTCGAGAATCGCCTGCTCCACAAGACTAGAGTGTTGAATAGTATCACATTCCCCCAAAATGGACGCAAAATGAGGCTTAAATCTCTGCATCCCATCCAAGTCCTCGCAGCCGCCTAACCATATTCTAGTTAAGAGTTGGCCAAGGGGTTTAGCCTTGGGACCCACCAACTTTACATTCATTAACTTCACTCTGGGGCAGGACACATGGCAAGCGTGGCACTAAGCTCCACGACATCCACAAAAGTTCACACATTTAATACAAATGAAAGAGCCTCAGACCATGTGACCCACCCAGCTTTTCATTTCTGTTGCTCCCCCTGCCAGAACTCAAAACAAAATGCAAATAACACCTAAAAATGCTTCTGGTTTAACATTCACTCAGTCCTCCACTGTGAATGCTAAATGCTGAGCAGAGCAGGCTGTGAGTCTTACCCCTTAACAGGCCCTGGCATATGTCTAAGTAGAATCAACTTTAGCCATTTACTATCCACGGACTGATGGAAGAATTTCAGAACCACCTTTATTTTTCCTATACAGCCATTCGGAGAAATACTGTGCTACAGGGCTGAATCTAAGTGGCCTCAAGAATTTGAAAGAAGCCCACTCTTTTTCTCATTCCCTATTCTCTTCTTTTTTTCCTTTTAATTTCTCTTTATAATTTAAACAACGTTTTACAATCCTTGCTGCTGTTTTTATAGATTCGTGGGATACGTTAAACTTTATCTTTTCACTTTGATTCTCAGAGTATGCTAAAACTAACAATTTCATACTGTCCATGCTCCTATCACAAATTCAGTCTTCGATCCAGATAGCATATCTGTAGGAAATCAGGTTCATAAAAGAGTTTACATATATTAATATATACATACACTATTTCATTTGAGTTGTTTTTAGCAAAGTTAATTTGACACCTTTGCTGGTGAAAACACCCTTTAGGTGGAGTTCAAAGAGAAAACTCCACATGGTTAAGCAAACGTATTAAATTGTCAAAATGTGCCCTATCCCAATTCCAGACTGCCTTTCATATACTGTAGAGAACAACAAAGAAAGGCTTGGCAGTGGTTCTGCAAGCAGGTTAGAGGGATTTGTAAAAACACCTTAACTGCTAGTCAAGATTTACAATAAGCTTAAAAATAATGGACTCAATGACAATGTCATCATAAAGCAATATTAATATTTGTTGAGTTAAATTATTGAATTAAATGATACTGAAATTTACAGACATTTGGAGAGACAATTCAACTCATAAACAAAATTTCCAATCATTTTCTTGTTTGTTATTAGAAAAAATCAGAGCCATAGAAGATGCTGCTAATGAACTGTTCACAAGTTAAAGCTGACTCCTGGCCGGGCGCGGTGGCTCACGCCTATAATCCTAGCACTCTGGGAGGCCGAGGCGGGTGGTCAGGAGTTCGAAACCAGCCTGAGCAAGAGCAAGACCCCCATCTCTACTATAAATAGAAAGAAATTAATTGGTCAACTAATATATATAGAAAACATTAGCCGGGCATGGTGGTGCATGCCTGTAGTCCCAGCTACTCGGGAGGCTGAGGCAGAAGGATCGCTTGCGCCCAGGAGTTTGAGGTTGCTGTGAGCTAGGCTGACACCACGGCACTCACTATAGCCTGGGCAACAAAGCGAGACTCTGTCTCAAAAAAAAAGAAAAAAAAGAAAGCTGACTCTTAAGAAACCTCTTGGCATCTCTACTTAACAAACAAGTTGAAAAACTTAGGTGTAATGATACAACAGCTAAGGATCCCTGAAGAGCTCCTTTCCAAGTATATTCTGACCCTGGATGAGTCCTAGATCCTATGCATGCCTTGATTCACTTACCCTTAGAATGGGAACAGAAGCAGCAGTCATGAGTAATTGCTAATAAAAGCCTGTGTGCCCCTGGCAGAAACACAAGTGCTTGTTGATAATGATCATTTTCCCAGACCCTGGTTTATGTTTCTCCATTAACATTCCAGTGTCCCACTCTCAGGTTCCCAAGATCCTACGGATTTGGGTCTCTGACTAAAAGACCAAAGACAAGCCGAGATTTGAGGAATCGCAAGTGCCAGCTCCAAAAAGCAGTAGCCACCCCCATCCCTCAAACAAGTCAGTATACATGTCTGCACCGCATTTAATTTTTCACTGAGATGACAACCAATCTTTGTGATAAAAATGCACTCAAGGACACCACCCCAGAGTACTTGCTTCTCTTAGACCCACCCAAAGGATAAAATGTTCTCAATGCTGTCTCCTAAGATAAACACCCTTCCCCAAATGCCCCCTTTAATTGGTTGGTTGATTGTCCCTGGGTGTGACTGCAGGTTTATCATGGGTGTGTGTGTAACCAAGCGGAAAAGTCTTCCTGATTTCTAAGTACCCTGACGAGGGGGTTGGTGGCGGAGAGAGTGGACTGAAACTACGTCGAAAACTAATGTGCCCCTGGCACCTTGCAAAACGGATCTCCTATTGGGGAGATTGATCCACGATCCCTACAACCCCTTCCAGCTCTAACTCGACCGACAGCTCTGTAGGACTGACCGCCGAAGGCCAGACAGAGGTGAGAGATCCAACTGGACCATTCTGCCAGAGAACTGGAAAAAAAACACACTGTGAGTTTTAGTGGAATAAATAAAAGTCCAGTACTGGTCACAGGTTGTAACATGTCCAAATAATCTATACTCACCTCTTCCCAAGTGTGCATGTGCATTAAATGTAGGGTAATTCTAAGTTCTAAGTATAAATAAGTATAATAAATTATAAGTAATTAGAACCATAGGTTCACTTATCAGCACCCTAATTTGACATCCCTTAGGGTAAATTGCTACATCCTTGTTTTTGTGAAGCAAGTTATCATTTTTTCCAAACACCCTTCAAATTTAGAAACTCCGCCTGTTTCTAAAGAGCTGACTGAAAGGCAGAGCCTTCAAAAATGACCGAATGGCCACCTCTGCAATCCATTTGATCCTGAGAAGTCAGCTTTCTTCAAGCGACTTTTTCACCTAGAAACATTATTCACAACCGAGAAAAAGGAAAACAATGCACCCTAATGCTAGATGATATTTAAGAAATCTTAAAGTGAACATCATTTGTGGCCTTTTTGATCACAGTCAACATTCCAATGTTTATGAGAGATCATTACTGATTTCTAAATGGCAATACATTTCTGTGGATGAAGGTTACTGTTAACAGATTTAAAAATAAAACCAACTTGTTATATACTAAATTAACTCTAAAAAAAAATTCCACCCCTTACCAATGGCCTTAGTAACAAAATTTTTTTCAAATGGAGGCTTTCTTTGGGCTTAGTTTCTTAAATTTTATTTTAAATTTAATGATAAACTTTCCTATAGTTGGACTTAAAATCCTTACTCAGTGTCTATTAAGGTGATTTACAAGATCTACTGGGAAACAAATTTAGAAACAGCTTTCTAGGACTAAAATTACTGCATTTTTTAATAAGAAAGGGGCTGTTAATAAATAATAATTTTTTGATGGAGAGAATTCCATCAATGTTAAAGTGTCTAATAATAAATTACTGTGAGGTAATTATCTGCCTGATAAAAAATACTTCCATTTCTCAGTTTGCTTGAATATATACTCTTCTGCCTGAGGAAATTTAGTATTATAAATAGACATTGGATTAATAAATCTAAACAACATGGACTGCTTCAATATGTATAAGTTTTTAACACACTATTGCTCTCTCTGGGAGGCCGAGGCGGGTGGATCGTTTGAGCTCAGGAGTTCGAGACCAGCCTAAGCAAAAGCAAGACCCCGTCTCTACTAAAAATTAAAAAAAAAAAAAATTAATTGGCCAACTGAAAATAGAAAAAAAAAGAAAGAAAGAAAAAATAACACTATTGCTTTCTTTCCAATTCAATTTTATGTACTTATTGTGCATGCCAGTAACTTTTTTATTTTTGAGCCCATTTTTTATCTTACTTTTCATTATTTTACCTTACTTTTCATTATTTTACCTGACACAGTTCACTTCTGTTACAGTTACTCAAACCATAAATAATCCAACAAAAAGCTGAGAAAGTTCAGTAACTTTACTTCCAATTTATGCCTTTCACTTGATTTGAACTTTTTATGCATTGGCTCCACCAAAACTGCTAAGCATTTAGCTCTATCCAGAAAAAAATATATAATTTCATTATAGATGTCAGTAATTTATTGTTTTTTAATTAATAAAAAATATATTCATCCAATCGAAGATTTCTGATCCTGAACTTAACTGTTAAAAGCAACAAAAAATGCTTTGAAAGTATGGTATTTGCAAAACCTCTGAGAAGTCACTAATGGGATTCCCATGATCTAATACTTGTAAGGCTTTAACTGTAATTGTAAACCCACTGAAGGCTTATGATCTGAAAGTATGGACTATTGTAGCCAGTTTTTATGGGTTTAATTCCACCAGAAAATCCCAGTTTCTACATTTTAATTCTCAACTAGAGCAAAATCAGAACAATCTGAAGGAAGAAAGCACTGGAATAAAAAGGCAAGAAAACCATTGCCAACAACTACCCTCTGCCACAAACCATCATTCTAAAAGCACAAGACCAAACACAACTTTAGTCCGTGATATATGTTGCAATTCACTTTAACACTCACAAAACCACATATGAATCATTTTATTTTCATCTCATTTATTTCTCACACAAAGTTCAATAAACACAGAACTTACTCGGCCTTGACTGAATGGATGACTATTTTCTGAGGCTATTTATTACTCCTTTTCTGGCATGTTTTCTTCTATGATCCAATTCTGTGACTCCTATAAGCCAGGAAAAGCTGCCTTCACGTTAATGCAGAACACAAAGTCACAGAAAATTCTGCCAGCACTAGACTATACCTACGTGCTTAGGAGAAGTTGTTCTGTTTGTCCTAGGAACTTCCCATGTGCAACGGTCATGACTCAGACAGATCCTCTCTTTTTTCCTCAAAGGGATTGGAGTTACTATAGCAAATGACAATTTGTACTCAAAACAAAATTCAGACCACCTCCCCTATTCCACACGTATGTAGACTATTCATCCAAGAGTCCACACACAAATGTAAACATATCAACATCCTGGCTATCTATCTTGTTTCTAAAATTTCTCATTTGTTTCTTATTTCATATATTTCTCAGCTTTTAAAATTCAGTATTACAAGGCTTGTTACGGGATATCAGGCCTAATTCTACCTTACAGATAAATTAACTTTAAAAAGGAGTAACTGAATATAGTTCACTTTATAACCAAATAGTTGTAGGAACAATTAGATTTTAAAAGGACTTCACCACATGTGTTTATTATATATTTACTGGTTGTCCTATAGGGCCCATCAATGAAACCAAGAAAAAATCCAGGATTCCAAGCATTGTGCACTAACAGCTTTCGGCCTGAATATTCCAAAAATGTCTTTTAAAACCACTGCTGGCTCTTCACTTCATTTTTTTTAATGTAAGTATAATTTAATTTATTTCATGCCACCCATGCAACAAACACAACCTCGAAGGTTTTTGTTTGTTTGTTTGGAAGACATTCCAAACCAAATTTTTACCTTTAGTTGAAAGCACTGTCAATAACTTTTTGATAAAAATTGCTTCAACTTCTTTTTCTTTTTCTATACCCACGATTCCATAACCTAAATCCTATTAATGCCAAGGCACTTTGAAACTTGGAGCTTCTCTAAAGCAAAGTATTTTAAATACCTTTGGATTTATTTCCTATGTAAACGTGACTTTTTCAATGTATTTATTAATTTCTCTTTATCTTTCCTATTGGTCAGCTCTTGTGGAGGGAGGACACCAGACTTGAGCAATGTTTTTAGTAATTGTTTTTAGTCACTTAAGACAAACGGGAGTGACCTCTTCTGCTTGTGCCACAAACACAACATACTCCAGAAATACTTTCCCAAATGGGGATCGAATCATTTTAAATAAAGTTCAGTGAATTCGGGATCTTGTTGAGACCCTCAGGACACCGCTTTACCTGTACAACGCCCCGTGGAGACAGTGGGAGCTGGGCAAGTTGATTCAGTGTGAGATTCGAGGCCGCCAAGCTCAAGTTGAAACCCACACCACCACTTCCTGAAACAGGGTGTAGGCGCTGAACCAGGTCGGGCGACCGAAAACCGCACGGCGGAAAGGAGGAAGCGCTCTCCCGCGAGCGGGGCCGCCGGGCCGCAGGCGCCCTGGCAGCGCCCCCTCGCAGGGCGCGGGTAAGAGCCCCTCACGCCTCCCTCCCGCCCTCGGGTGCGAGCGCAGGGGCGGCCGACGGGAGGAGCCGCGCGCCGCTCTCGCCCCGGCAGGGCGCCTTACCCGTGCAGGAATGCAGCGGCTTGGGGCGCACGACCAGCGACGGGCACGCGGAGCACAGGGAGAGTTTCTCGAAGTAGTCGCAGGTCTCCTTGGAGAGGATCTCGTCGATCATGAAGGTCTTGTAGCGCCGCCTGGCTGCTTTGAGCTGGCCGGGCGAGCTCAGCCTCAGCGCGGCGTGGCAGTGCATGGCGAGCGGCAGCGCCCGCCGGCCGGGCGCGGGGCTGGCGCGCCGCGGGGAGGCGGCGGGCTCGGCGCGCGGAGGGCAGCGGCAGCGGGCGCGCCTGCCGCGCAACTAGACCCGCCCGCACACCAGCATCTCCGCAGGCCTCTGGGGACAGGGCAGCTGTCAATCAGCGCGCGCTCCCTGCAGGGTAGGGTGCGGAGTGCGCGCGGAGGGGCGTCGGCGCCCACCCCGCCCCCGCCCTGCCACCCGGACGCCGGCTTGCGCGTCTCGCGCCCGCCGCTCGCCCGTGCCGCCTCCCGCGGTCGGTGTCCCGCGCCCGGCTGCCTGACTCTATTTTAAGACAGTCTCTTCGGCTCTGCTCCCCGCCCCTCTCCTGGGACGAGCTCCAGGTGTGCGTGCAGGAGCGCGCCGCCCCCGCCCCCGCCCGCCCGCCCGCCCGCCACCCGGCCCGCGCGGCCGCTCCTCGGCGCGGGGTCCCCGCGCGCACCCTGGCGCCCGAACTGCCGCCCTCCCGCCCCGCTGCCCGCGGCCCGCGCCCGCGGCCCGGCGGCGGGCCCCTCCAGCTCCCTCACTAGAAGTCCAGCCCTCCCGAGGCTCCCGGGCTGCGGGCCCAGCGCCGGCGCCCCCAGGCCACTGCGCCTTTCTCCTCCCCGCGTGGCCCGCGGCTCCGAGCGTGGGAGCTTTGCGCCGAAGTTGCAAACTTGTTGTCCCGCCAAGATCCCAGACTATACGTGACCCTGGTCCCGTGCGTTACCCCAATAAAGACTACAAAATAGAACGTAATAAAAGCGTGCGTGCGGCCTTCTTTATTTCAAACTGTTGATGAAACGCCCTTCCTCGCCGGACGGCGGGCGCCGCGCGGTGCGGGCGCGGGTGCGGGCGGGCCCTCGGGCGCCGGGCGCCCTTCGCCCCGACCCGCGGCGACGCGGCTTCCCCGTCGGGCCCGCGGGTCCCTCGCGGCGCGGGAGGGCGCGGGAGCCCTGCCGGCCGGGCTGACTGCTTCCCCTGGGCTCGCGGTCTGCGGGGCTGCTCCTATCAGCGTCTACACGGCTTCTGTGCATAATCGTGGTCCGGCGGCAGGGTCCCCGCCGAGCCTCGCGCCGACCGGGCGGCGGGAACCGCCGGGCGCCGCTCCGCCGCTCTCCCGCAGACTCGCGCGGGCCCAGAGGCAAGCGCGCGACGGGAACGCGGCGGACCGTGCCGCGGGCGGCCTTCGCCCGCGCAGTGCCGGCCGGGGACGTCGCGCCGCCCGCGACCCGGCACCGGCCGGGGCTCCGCCGTCTCTGCCGCTGCTCGCCGGACCGGCCGCCCAGAGGCAAGTCCGCGCGCCCGAGCGCGGTTGGAGCCGGAGGGAGGGACGCACCTGGACGGCGGGTAATTAGACTTCGAGAAAATCGGCGTTAACGGACCGAGTCACAGCCCAGCATCAGACGTGGCCCGCCACGCGTCCTGGAGGGACTGGGACCCCGGCGTGTTGGGCTCGATCCCCTCCCTCCCCTGAGAACCGTGTCCGTCAGGCCCGCGACATCCCGACCCGCAGTGGGCGGCGGCGCGCGTCCCGCCGCAGGGCCCTGAGGCCCCCTGGCTGCGACCCGGCGCGCCGCTGCCTCCGCGGCGGGCCACGCTCGTCTGCGGTCGAGGCGCGGGCCGGGCCGCCGCCACCCCGCTCCACGCGCCGCCCGGCGGCACCAACTAGGGGCGGCCTGGGCGCGGGCGGAGCGGGCAGCGGGCCTCCGGGCCGTCCGAGGCGGGAGCTCTGCGTGCCCCCGGGAAAGCCCACAGCCGAAGGCGGCGCCTGTTAACCCAGCGTCCGGCGGCATCCGAGAGCGCAGCGCGTGGGGTGGCCCCGCCGACGGCGCGACCGCGAGGCAGGACCCGCACCCGAGCGCCAGCGCGCCACCGCCGCGCCGCGAGGGCCTGGCGCGCGCTCCGGTCTCCCGTGGGGCCCTGTCTTTGCACTGCCCTCCTCCCTCGGCCGCTGCGCTCCCTGGCTCTTCCCTCTCCCTCCACCGCCACCAACTCCCTTCCCCTTTCCCCCCACGTCCCCCTTTGTGCCCCGCACTTTGGCCTCCTCTCCTCTGTCGAGTTTCCCACTTCTCTTCTCTCTTCTGCCCGCTTTTCTTCTTCCCACTGTTATTCCTGTTTCTCTCTTGCCTTCCCAACCCCTCGCTTTCTTCCCTCCCTGTGTGCGGCGCGGGGGGCTGCAGGCGGCTCGCGGAGGGCCGCGCAAGACCGGCCCCGGGCCCGCGGGCCTCGCCCTCCGGCCGGCCGGGCTCTGGCTGCCCAGACCCCACCGCGCTGTCTCCCCCGTGCACTCGGCCACAGGCACACGTTTGCCCAGACCCTCCCGGAAGCCTAGTCCTTTGATCTGAAATGTGTGTGCTTTAACAGCTGAAGAAGTGAAACATTGCAATTCAGTTCCTTGAAGTTTCCGTCTTTTCCATTTTCCGCTGCAGAGTCCAGAAACCTCAGAGGGGATCTACACCACGTGTACTGAGAGAGACTCCAGATCTTGCAGTCTGGAGATTCGCATTCTCTGTTGCTTACAACCTAAACTGAGCCTAGTTTTCCCATTTGTAAACAATAATCATAAAATCTGCATATGGTTGGGCTTTCATAATCCACACCTTTATACAAGCTTGTTCCCTTCAATGGCAATGCCCTCCACACCCCATCCCCTCCCTCCTCTGCTGGAAAAACTAGTTCTAGACTCATCTCAAATGTCACCTCTTCAGTGAAGCATTTCCCCACTCCCCAAGGCTATTGCTCTTCCTACCTCTATGTGGTGGCATTTCCTTTACTGTATAGTCTTTTGCATGTTTATTTCATCTACTGGACGATGAACTGCTGGTGGGCCAACGCCTTATGCGGTATTATTCCTCTTCTGTCACCAATACCCACATGGCACCTGACACATTGTAGGCTGTCAGACATGAGTAGGTTGTTTATTCATTCATGAGTAAATGACTGCATGAAAGCTGGGGAAATCAGATTATATAATATGTTAGATAGGCTATCAAATCTTAATTAGTTGTGCTAAATTTGTCTTTCTCTTTAAATGAGTTTCTCCCATTCTCCTTGATAATTTTGGATTTTTTAGCAACGGCATCTAGCCAAATTCCTTTGTGCTCCCATCTCCCCCTATTTCACTCCCTCTCTGCTGCTCCCAGACTATACAGCGCTTCTGTCGGAGGAAGCACACCCCAGCTGTCAATCACAAACTGGAGCTTTGGTCAGAATAGTCTGGGGTTTTGTTTCCAACATTAATGAACTGGCTAGAACAGCAAACATCTGCTATGGGACTCAAACCTTTTCCAGCTGCTAGAGACCCACAGACACTTCCCAGCCTCCTGTGACTGCATCCAGGCAGTGTCTGCTCTTGCAACCTGGGGGGACACACGCAGAGGAGCAGGCGGTGTGCGCTGAGCCACAGCACTTAGGCAGGCCTAGAAGGGGATGAAAATCCGCCCCCTCCAGGAGGCTGCAGGGGTTCAGCTCCCCCGCCCCCATGGGGCACCTAATCCTGGGGGCAGAGCCCAACCAGAGAGAAGAGAGCGAGGACATTTTGCAAAGTTAGAGAGTTGGAGGTTCTGTCAGCTAGAAACCAAAGAATTCCTCTGTACCATTTCCTCTCACACCTAGTATCCCCACTCAACTAGAACTCTTGACATTTAATAAAGCAAAATGGTTTTTAAAAATCCTAGGTGACACTTAAATTGCATCCAGACTCTAACCCTAGATGGACTCTGCTTGATGTATTTCGTTTAACTGTCCTTTTACAGTCTTGGGCTATATGTTGATGAGGCTATTCAGAAGCAGCCACAATATAACTCATATAAATACACTAATCCACTTCCCAACCATCTTTTCTTCAAAGCGCAGAGAGGGGGTCAAAAACACTTCTTGTGTTCTTGTAAAGTGTATTTAATAACTTGTATTTCAGTCGCTAAGTTTTGAAATAGTTTCAGACATGTAGAAGCAACATGGGGAAAGCCGTGTAAGTTAATATTCCCTTGGGCCCAGGGCTGTGCCCAAACTGCTGTCTATGGAGACCGCACAGCAGCCTCAGATAACAAGTTAAAGGAGCTGCATGTAGAAGGTAGCTTATTTTTAATGATGACATGAATTTACAAAAACTTTCATACACTGTAAAGCATCTTTTTAAGAGAGGGCACAAATGCAATTCATTTGACAAAGGGGCTTGGAAAGAACTGAATAGATTCTTCTACCCTTCCTCAAGAATCTTTCTGGAGGAAAAGTTTAAATTCAGAAAAAATAAGACCATGGCAATATCTACAGAGCATTGAACATTCACATGAAGAGTGAAAATGCACTATTATCCCAGGGTAATTTTTAGAAGCTTGAGTATACAGATTAAAATTTGCCAATTATTTTTCTTTTTAAATTGTGATATCATGACATCAAAGAGCCATATTTCTGCAAATACACTGTGTGCCTCAGTTATCTCAACTGACGTAGCCAGGAAAATAAAATTTAATCTCTCCTAACTTTGCCCTAATATTGTGAAAACAGATAGGAAGTTTGGGGCATCACTGGTTGTAGCTTTTTTTCCCCACCGGCTATCCCTTCACTGATGAAAAGGCTGCAACAACTAGAAAGCAGCAGTAGCTTTAAAAATGTGACAGAACAGTGTCCTGGCTCTCTGGGGTTAAGAGGAAAGAACTTTGGAGTCAGGCAAACCCGGGTTCCAGTCCCAGCCCAGTCATTTATTAACTTGCCTGACCCTTCTGGTCCTCAACCATAACATGTGCGTAGTGGCAGCAACTCGGAGTTTGCAGGAGGATTTCACACACAAATCTGGCAGGACTCCATACACAGCACTAACTCATGAAGGGCCATTCTCCACACCACCTTTACTTTTTCAATAAAATAGGCAATCTGCTATCAAAATTGACAAAATAGAACCGTGACTTAAAAACACCAGAGCCTGCCTCTGCTGTTTCGTATGTGTTCAAGGGTGGGTTTTGCTCAATGTTCAAAACTCAGGATCAACCAGAAAATAAAGAGCAGGAGGGGCAGGAGTAGGAGGGTAGGACTATCATTAACTAAAGGAAATGGCCCTGGCCACCTAGAGTCCCTAAGTGCTACTCAACATCTGGCCCTTCAGCCACAGACTCTGCACATCTGCAGGCGTCAGTTAGTCTAACCAGCACGTCACAGGGCACTGGGTCATTTATAATTCTGATTTTTTTTTTGTCTGCCAAAAAATGCCATGATCCCGTACCCACTGGTGACATCTCATGCAAATCATCTCATAAAACATTTTTATTCTCTCCTCGGCCTCAAGCAGTCCCTGGTTAGGTTTCGTGTGAATTCTCTGCAGTCTGCCCCAACACAGCGAGGCAGGAGTTCAGAGAGAACAATGGTCAGCGATTATTAGCATCACCTGTAATCAAGGACAAGAACGCTCCCGTGTCAGCTCGTGCAGGAGAAAACTTATGCAGCCAGTCTGCCTTCTGAACACGTGAGGGGAAAACAACACTCACACAACACTCACAGAGAGCTTTGGATGATTAAGGAAATCAGCTGGCATGATTGTTACTATGCTAATACAGAACAATATTTACTAGAACACTGGGCGCAATATGCCAATCAGAGAACGTAATGGCCTCTGCACTCCAGGTCCTTAAGAAAGAGGAAGTTTGCACAAACTCCTGGACACAGGTGCTAATCACCTACTTAGGCATAAGTGTAGAGGGATTGTGTGTCTGTGTCTGTGTGTCTGTGTGTACGAACACACGTGCCTATACCCACACTTTGGAAACTTTCCTTCCTTCCTTCCTTCCTGAATGAGGACGGGGGAAAGGGAATAAAAATAAGGGAAAGGAGATACATTTGAAAATATTGTTTATTAAATACATTCAAGAGGAATCCTCAATCTTATAAGGGGAAAAAAAGAAAAAGCTGAGCAAGCCATCCAGCCCAAAGTTTCACATTTGTAGTATCTTTCTGTCCTATGCTCAGCCCAGATTACAAGGCTTTTATGCATGCAAAGAAATTTAGACTGTTTCTTTTTCTAAGAAATCTTCCACAATTTGAAATATTTCTTACAATCATAACCTTTTAAGAGAAAGTTGACTTCCATGAGCTATTTATAAGAAATAATATCATAAACAGAGATTATAACATAGCAAATGTGCTCAAAACAAAATAGAAAAACAAAAAAATTCAGAAAATCCTAGCATTGAACATTCTTATATAAAACACTCAAAAACTTAAGAAAATGCAAAAGCATTGTTTTCTGGATAATGTGAGTCAAATGAATTTTTGCTTAGGTTTTTTTTCATCTGGGGCTTTTTATGCAGAGAAATATTTTACTTCACTTTAAGCAGACGGCCATAAGGATAATTTTTATAGATCTCTAATTCTGTGGCTTTTCCTTCATTACTCTCAAAAGTTACAAGGACACTCAGATCTAAATAGATTATAAATTACTAAAGTAAATGAATGAGAGATGCCCATCTCTCCGCATTCCAATTGTGCGAGCAGCCTGCCTTTTTCTATGGCATTGAAGTCGTCACCGAACAGAGTCCCCGGTCCCATTGCCTGCCACACATCCTGAGTCTCTTAGATTATGTCTACAGAACTACCAAAACATCTGGTCATTTCAATCAGTTCGATAAAAGATTTTGCCAAATCAGGAGAAAAAAATTAGTCAAATTACTCATTTGTGTAGGCAGAACAGTGGATTGTTTTCTCTGGGTAGACAGAATGTGGATATAGCTCAAAAGGTTCTGGTTTTCTCCTCTGAACCAGAATATAGTTCATGGTTCCCGAGGGGTTATGATTTTTATCAGTTAATGTTTGGGAGGTGTTCTGACAGATCTTCAGTCCAAAATGTAATGAGTATGAAGATGACTTGGCCACATCCCTGAGACAATTCCGTGTTCATTTGAGTTCCATGTTCTCAAGGCTGGGACCAAGCCAGAACTAAGCCACATTGGTGTTTGCTAACTGTTGAAAAATAAAAGTGGCAGTACTAGAAATCACAGAACAGTGCTTTTTTCTCTGGAATCCACTGGTTTCCTGTGTGCATTTGTCCTCTGACAAAATCTGACACATGATTTGAGTCACCAAATATAGATGAAGATACAGCTTTTCACTGGAAGCTCCTTGCACAAAATGCTGCTCTACAAAATCAAAATCATATAGTCCTTTTATTTCTTTAGTCTATTGTATAGTATCTTCAATAGGTATTTGGAATTTCAAATCATCATCTTTATGCACTGCACAGTGACAGCCCCAAAGAGAAAAAAATGCTCAGAGAAGGAGGGGGAGATTCAAGAGCCCAGCATTCTGCTCCTATCACCCCATTTTCCTTTCACATTGACATACCCGTTCATGGATTAAAAATCCTCTGATCCAAAATGTTCTAAAAAAATTTGGTTTAGAAATCTGTATTAGAATACAAGCTCTCACTTTAATAAATGTACTGGAAGAAGAAAACATTTCATATTAATTTGTGGCAACATTAAGTACGGGTAACTTATCCATATCTAATTGTATATGACTTTGTTCTCTGTGCATAGATTTGAAGTTTAGGCAAAAAAAAGACTGGAGACAATTAGGAACAATTATTATCATAACTAAATGATATAAATTTTATATTAAGGTCTGAGGTAACTCATCCTCTTACTGAATATTCCAGAGAACATGCTCTCTTAGGCTAATATCTATGTATAACTTGTTAAATGGCTATAGCTTAATTGTTAAAGGTTAATTGTTAATGAATTAGCAAAAAAGTCTTTCTGTCTCCTTTAAGAGAGAAAATATCTGTTTCAAGAACAAAGACATTAAAAGAAATTCGGTTTTATAGTTAGAAGGAAGATAATTTTTTTAAAAAGAAAAAGGCTTATTTAGAATCTCAGTATAAGTAGAATCTTCTTTTATGAAAAAAAAGAAATTTTACTAATAGCTCAACTAAACTAAAGGGTAAAATCTGGAGTCCAGTGAAGGAATGATGTTCAGATAGCTTAGAGGGAGGATTTTAGTTTGGACTTGGGCAGATTGGAAGTTGGTAGGATGACGACTTTTTGGAGAAGTAGGCATATCGACCTGGACTAAGAATAGGATAAACTAGAGTGATCAACAGGAGGATGGAGGGTAGTTAACTTCTGTGGACAGGACTAGAATTTGCTTTCCCTCTGTAAGACTAATTATCCAGTATAATTTTAGAAAAGTAGGTTTTACGGCCCTGAAGACAATGGCCCAGAGAACAGAAAGGGAGCAGGCCATGAAGGAGGGTGCAGAAGAGAGATCGTGTCACTGAACAGAATATGCAGATTCTTAGGCTTCTCAGAACCTTAAAATTATTAACATGCATAAAAAAAAGTACCCAACCTCGAATTCAAAGTTCAGAGCACACACACCCCACATACACACAGGCTAAAGAGCTGACAAGTAGGTTACAGTCCTGATGACAAACTAAGAAGTCATTTACAAGGTAATATTTTGGAGCACAAAGACCCACATAAAAAAGCCTAAATTAGTCACACACTGTTTGTGGGAATATAAAGTGGTATGACATTTCTGGAGGGCAGTTTGGCATTATGTCTCAAAATCTTAAATCGATCCAGCAGTCCCAATCCAGGAATTGAAACCAAAGCTGTGGTTCACAAATGTGATTGCACCCATAATCTCCTAGGAGTGCTTTTTAAAATCTGCCGATTCCAAGGTTTCTTCCCCAAGAAATATGTAACAATTGACATTTTAAAACAAGCAGTCCTCTTGATTTTCACAGTGTTTAACAAACAGGTTGTCAAAGAGATAATAATAATAATAAAAGAGGGAAAGGCTGTAAATAGAAAAAATGTCTTAGTTGTAAGATTCCTTAAAATTGAGGGAAATTAGAAAATCTGTCATTCCACCTATTTGAACCTCAGTTTCCTTGTGTTTGCAATAAAAGTACAGGCCAGGTGCAGTGGCTCACGCCTGTAATCCTAGCACTCTGGAAGGCTGAGGCGGGTGGATTGCTCGAGGTCAGGAGTTTGAAACCAGCCTGAGCAAGAGTGAGACCCTGTCTCTACTATAAATAGAAAGAAATTAATTGGCCAACTAATATATATACAGAAAAAATTAGCCGGGCATGGTGGCACATGCCTGTAGTCCCAGCTATTTGGGAGGCTGAGGCAGCAGGATTGCTTGCACCCAGGAGATTGAGGTTGCTGTGAGCTAGGCTGATGCCATGGCACTCACTCTAGCCTGGGCAACAAAGAGAGACTCTGTCTCAAAAAAAAAAAAAAAAAGTAAATACCCAATGATGCTATTGTGAGATTAAATAAAAAGATACACATAAATGGCTTAGACAAGTGACACATAATTAAAGACCAATAAATGTTCACTATTGTTAATGCAATACTGAGTGAAAAAGTCGTTTTAATAATAGGATGTATAATATGATCCAATTTTTGAAATATTATTTATATGCACATGTATATAAGTACATGCAGAAATGTCCAAAAGCATGTTCAAATATTAACAGTGATAGTTTCTTCATAGTGGAATTCTGATTCTCCTCTCTGCAATTTTGAATATTGTTTTCCTTGTTTTACAAGTAACAGTTATCCTTTTTCCTACAAAATTTAATATCTAAGTTCAAAAATATATAGTTCACATTACATTTGCATAAAACTTCCATTTACAGAAAATTTTCACATGTATTATCATGTGACCCTCATACAGCCCTATGTATGAGAAAGGACATGTCCTATTATTCCTATTTTACAGATGAGGCAACTGAGGAAAAGTGGTTTACTTGAGGTTACCCACATACAGCTAAATCCACACTTGCAGATTCAAATCTCGAACCCAAGTTTTCTGAATCCAATATTGGCATACCTTCTACTACTGTATGATGTTTCCTCACTGATCCTGGTCATATTTTTTCAAAAGAAATGGGATTCCAGTTTTACAAGTTTCTATTTTTCATGTATCCACCCAACTTACTAAAAAAAAGCTAAGCACTTGATAAAATTGAGATAAATCGAACATTTAAAAGGTTGAGATGAAAACATACGTAAGTCGGGAAATAAAATTAGGTCTGCTAGAAACCTTAACCATCTCATGTGTTGTGAGCTTTGGTTACTAGGTAATCCTCTAAACATAGGACTGCTAAACGTTAACAGACGTTTCAGGAGCAAGGAAAACGAGCTGATAATCGTGTAGAATGTGGACTGCCACCTGGACGGCGCTGAGCTGCCGTAAGGTTTTCGCCTCCCAGCCGCCCAGGCCAGGGTCTGACGGAGTTTCCGCCGAGCAGCCTTGGCTTTGGACCAGCCCGGAATCAGAAAGGCTCCGCAGGTGGCCGCGCCGTCCCAGGTCGCAGCAGCCGCCCCGGCCTGGACCGAGGAAAGGCGCGCGGCGTCTCGCCGTGGGCCGCGTCGCCCTCTAGTGGCAGGAGAGAGCGCGTCCCGCGAGGCCCGCCGCGGGGGTGCTGAGTCAGCGCCGCCTGAAGCTCGCCGGCTGCTGCTGGGCAGCGATCGAGGGCGCTCCCCAGATTTGACAGAGAAGGCCCTCTGCTGGTCCCAAGCACGTGCTTTAGTCCTGATAATTCTCACCACCAAGGAGTTGAATTCTCCATCTAAAATAGTTTTATGTAAGTCAGCTCTGCTTCTACTTAATAAGGGCACTTAACAAGGGAGGATTTGGAACCAGCGCGTAATACAAGTAGGAAGTCTACAGCACACAACTCCGAGATCCAAGACTGCTCTGACATCACAGCTGAAGGGAGAATACTGCTCAAGTCCCACCGAGTTTTGGGTAAGTAACAGCCCACTTCCCTAAGTCAGTCTGTCTCAGAGATCAGCTTAGTTGGTGGTGTAGGTCTCTCATATGATCAGCCATATGTAAAGTACATTACATTTTTTTAACTCCAGCATACGTTGTTTACTCTAGACCATATTTTAATATATACAGTTTTTCTGGATTGGGTGCACTTACTGTACCCTGAATTTACAGATGGCACCTGGTCTCTTTTAATTTAGGTTGTAAACTCTCTTGGGGAAAAGAGAGGAGTAGCCAGTCTGGCTAGAAAAAGAAGAATGGAAGAGGTAAAATGTTAAAAACAGGATGAACATAAGAGAAATACAGAGAACTCGATTTTTCCTACCATTGAGAGAAAGCCATAACCCCATAAATTACAAATACAAAGTCATTGGTGGGGACTTTGCTATTTTCCCATTAAAATCCTATTTCTTTATTTCCTCCTTCCTGCAATAGAACATCAGAGCCAATCACTCTTGCCAGGTATAAGAAAACAAGTTTGTGCATAACTACAACAACCATTCTCCCCCCTAAAAAAATTTCAAAACAAAACTCCAATACATGTGACGGGATAAAACTACCACAAAACTATGAGCAATGATTAAGAAGTTAGCTGAGGTGGTGCACTCCTAATGAGTATTTAGCCAATCAGATAACTGAGTTTGGAAACAGGATGTTGTTATGTTTCAAGATATTTAAATACCATCTTCTTGAATGGCAGCATTTTCTTCTTTGTATAGCATTGTATTTTCTTAACTGTGGCAGTGTGTTGTGAAAATATGGTAGAGATAAATGTAGACAAATTAAATATGACAAATATTTATTGAGCATCTACTTTGTCCCAGGAATTGTGCTGGTCCAAAGAAATATGGTGGTGAACAGTACAGACTTGTTCCTCCTCATAGTAATACACGTATAGTGGAAACAGACAAATCAACAGGCAGCAGTCCCCAAGATCATGTACTGGGAACTACAAGAGGACAAGGGAGGGACACCTGGCTCAGTTTTAGGCATCAGGCACAGAAAGAACTGTGATCTAAGCTCAAATCTAAAGGAAGAGTATGAGTTAGCAAGGGGTAAAGAAAGGTTAAGACTATTCAAGGCAGAAAAGGAAAACAACCAAGGCTTACAGGCAAGTGAAAGTGTCTCATGTCCTGGGACCTGCTACTGCAGGTTGAGTGTGTCTGGAGCACAGGTTTAGAGAGGATGGTGTCTGGAAAGAATGAGAAAAGAAAGAAAGGCAAGATCATAAATCATCTTCTATGCGATGGTATTGATTTATACTTTATTCTGAAAACAGTGAGAAGCACTGAAGAGTTTATAGCAGGAAGGTGACATAATCAGATGTGAAGTCTGAACACCCTGGCCACAATGGTTATAGAGTATGGATAGGAGAGCAAACTGGGGACAGGGAACGCAGTTAATAAGTTACCACAATACTATGTTAATCCAAGTGAGAGGTAGTAGTCTTCTAAAGTAGTAAGGATGAAGAAAAAAGGAAAGATTGAAGTGGTTTTAAGAAAAGAGAATCCATGAGACTCAAGGATTATCTTGAGGTCAGAAAATAAAGAAGTCAAAGTCAAGAATGATCTCATTTAATATCCTGAATATAAAAACTCCTATAACTTAACAACAAAAAGAAAAAGGAATACAAAAATTAAAAAGTAGGCGAAGAACTTGAACAGACATTTCTCCAAAGATGATATTCAAATGGCTGATAAGCACATGGAAAGACTCTCACTGTTATTAGTCATCAGGGAAATGCAAATCAAAACCACAATGAGATACACTTCATACCTACTAGGATAGCTATAATCAAAGGAGACAGAAAATGAGTGTTGGCATGGATGTGGAGAAACTAGAACCCTTGTACATTGCTAGTAGGGAAGTAAAATGATATAGCCACTGTGCAAAACAGTTTGGCAGCTCCTCAAAAAGCTAAGCACAGATTTAGCATATTACCAAGCAATTATGCTCCTAGGTACATAGACAAAATAATTTGAAATAGGAAATTAAATAGATATTTGTATGCAAATGCTCATTGCAGCGTTATTTACAACACCCAAAAAGTAGAAACAACCTAAGTGTTTATCAACCGCAAATTGGATAAACAAGATATGGAGTATACATACAATGGAATATTATTTAGCCATAAAAAGAAATAAAGTTGTGCTAGATGCTACAACATGAATGACTCTTGTAAATATTGTGCTAAGTGAAATAAGACAGACACAAAAGGACAAGTATGATTAAACTTATATAAAATACCTGGAATAGGTAAATTCATAGAGACAGAAAATAGAATAGTGGTTACCAAGAGCCAGGAGGAGAGAGAAATGGGGAATTATTGTTTAATTATTATAGAATTTCTGTTTGGGGTGGTTAAAAGTTTTGAAAATAAATAGTCATGATTGCACAACATTGTGAACATAGTTAATGGCACTAAACTGTTACACTTAAAAATGGTTTAAAGGCAAACTTAAATGGCAAATATATGTAAAATATTACATATATTTTAGCACAATTTTAAAAAATTAATAATGTATCAGACCAAACAAAACTCACATTAAATTGTACACCTTCAATGGGTGAATGGCATGGTATGCAAATTATACCTCAATATTAAGCCATAAAGACAACAAACAGCAACAATGAAAAGAATGGCACTCAGATTTCTGAGTTGGCAAATATGTTGACAGGGCTCTTGCTCACTAAGATAAGGGGAAAGTATATAGTTTGAGGAGTAAGTTCAACTTGGGTATGCTGAATTTGAGATGTCCGTCAGACATACAAATGGAGATGTACAGTATACAGTTGACTATATTGTCTGAAATTTGGAAAAGAAATCTTAATTTGAGGTAAAATTCAAGTTGGGAATGGTGACCCACACCTTAATCCCAGGAACTTAGAAGGCTGAGGCAGTAGGATCACTTGAGGCCACGTGTTCAAGACTAACCTGGGCAACATAGCAAGAATAGTCTCTAAAAAAAAAAAAAAAACAAACAGTAAAATTCATAGGCCATCATCATGTACACGTGAATTCAAACCCTGAGAGTAAATGGAATTAGTTAAGGAATATGCAAATGGATAGATAAAAGAACCGAGGAGAGAATCCCAAGGTTTATTGATATTTAAGGAGTAGCCAAGCAGAGACATTCACAAGAAGTCTGAGGGCTAATATAGGAAGCAAAGCATTTTAAGAAAGGACACACTGTGGAAAAAGTGTGACATTTTTCACATCTCATGCCACTGTTTACAATTATTTCCATTCTATTTTAAAAAAAGAAAAGGTTGCAGAAATTACAGAGAAGTTTTATAAGAAGAAAAATCATTAATGCCTCTTTTTGTCTTAACACCTAAAGTCCAAGTTGTTTCAAATTAGAAACCTTGACTTTTAAACCTTCAGAAAAACTCTGCCATGTATACCAAACAAATCTAACCAGTTTGCTTATTGAGAGAGAGAGAGAGAAACAGACAGTCAGTGGGGAAGAAAAGCAGGCAGGTAACTATTAGTTGCAACTTAAAGGAAAAAATGTTCTTTAATCTAAAAATCTTTTCCTTTTCTGCTCCTTGATGCTGAAACCCCTAGAACAGAAAATAAAATAACTTTTAAAGTTAGAAATAAGGTTTTAAAACCAAATACTCAAATCACGAGACATATTATGTGAAGAAATACTGGACAATACTTTTCCAAAACTAATGAAAGGCATGACACCACAGATTCAGGAAGCTCAGTGAATTCAAAGAAAGATAAATACAAAGAACCACAACTAGGTACATCACAGTAAAATCCTAAATACTAAAAGTAAAGAAAAATGTTTTAACATTTAGGCAGTCATATAAAACAGACACATTTCTTTTTTAATTATTATTTCAGCATTTATGGGAGTACAAATGTTAGGATTACTTATGTATATTGTCCATGCCCCCCACCTCGACTCAGAGCTTCAAGTGTGACCATCCCCCAAATGTTGCACATCTCACTCATTATGTTTGTATATACCCCCCTCTCACCTGCCTGACACCCAATAAATGTTATTCCTATATGTCCACTTAGGTGTTGATCTGTTAATACCAATTTGCTGGTGAGTACATGTGGTGCTTGTTTTTCCATTCTTGAGATACTTCACTTAGTAGAATGGGTTCCAGCTCTATCCAGGAAAATGCAAGAGGTGCTATATCACCATTGTTTCTTAAAGCTGAATAGTACTCCATGGTATACATATACCACATTTTATTATTCCACTCATGTATTGATGGGGATTTGAGTTGTTCCACAACTTTGCAATTGTGAATTGTGCTGCTATAAACATTCGAGTGCAGGTGTCTTTTTTATAGAGTGCCATTTGATCTTTTGGGTAGATGCCCAGAGGAATTGCTGGATCAAATGGTAGATCTACTTGTATCACTTTAAGGTATCTCCATATTGCTTCCCACAGAGGTTGAACTAGTTTGTAGTCCCACCAGCAGTGTAGGAGTGTTCCTCTCTCTCTGCATCCATGCCAACATTTATTATTTGGGGACTTTTTGATAAAGGCCATTCTTACTGAAGATAAGTGATATCTCATTGTGGCTTTGATTTGCATTTCCCTGATGATTAGAGATGTTGAACATTTTTTCATATGTTTGTTGGCCATTCTTCTGTCTTCTTTAGAAAAGTTTCTGTTCATGTCCTTTGCCCACTTTTTGATAGGGTTGTTTGATTTTTCCTTGCTGATTTTCCTGAGTTCTAAATAGATTCTAGTTATCAGCCCTTTATCGGAGGTGTAGCTTTCGAAAATTTTCTCCCATTCTGTGGGTTGTCTGTTTGCTCTCTTGACAGTTTCTTTGGCTGCGCAGAAGCTTTTTAATTTGGTCAGGTCCCATTTATTTATTTTTGTTGCTTCTGTGATTGCCTTTGGGGTCTTCTTCATAAATTCTTTGCCTAGGCCAATGTCTAGAAGAGTATTTCCAATGTTTTCCTCTAGAATTCTAACAGTTTCACACCTAAGGTTCAAGTCTGTTATTCAGCGTGAGTTGATTTTTGTGAGAAGTGACAGGTGTGGGTCTTGTCTCAGTCTTGTACAAGTGGCTATCCAGTTTTCCCAGCACCATTTATTGAATAAGGGTTCTTTTCCCCAGTGTATGTTTTTGTCTAAAACAGACACATTTCTTTCAAAGAAACAATAGTAAAAGAGAAGGCTAATTTCCAAATAATAAGCAATAAGGCTGACTTTTCACTGGAAACAATGGAAGGCAAAAGACAATGGAATGACATCTTTAAAGGGCTGGAAGAAAATAAACATCAACCTAAGATCTGTCCTAGAAAAATATTCTTCAGACATTTCAGGACCTGCTATGGGCCCTTTGCAACAACATAGATGAACTTGGAGTGCATTATGCTAAGTAAAATGAGCCAGATACTGAAACAAACGATCTCACTTATATGTGTAATCTTAAACAGTCAAACTCATAGAAGGAGGAAGTAGAATGGTGGTTACCAGAGGTTGGAGTGAGGAGTGGTTAATTGGTGGAGGGTGAGTGGTAGAGATGTCGGTCAAAGGGGACAAAGTTTCATTAGAAAGGAGAAATAAATTTTTGAGAGGTATTGCACAGCATGGTGACTATAGTTAATAATAATGTATATTTCAAAATTGCTAAGAGACCAAATTTTAAATGTTTGCCCCACAAAAAATATATGTGAGGTGATGGATATGCTAGTTTGGTTTAGTCATTTCATAGTGCATATGTACATCAAAATATTACATTATATCCCATAAGCAGATACAATTATGTTAATTAAAATAAAATTAAAAATTAATTTTAAAAATGTTTTTGGAAATGAGAGCAGTATGAAGACATTTTCTGAAAAACAAAACCAATAGGCTTCATTGTAAATATATTTATATTAAAATAAATATTAAAGTCAGTTCTTCAAGGAGAAGGTAAATGATGAAAGAAGAAACACAAAAGTTCAAGAAAGATGGAACAGCACTGGAAAGGGTAAATATAAATAAATATAAAGTGCTTAAAACAATAATAATGTGTTCTAGGTTGGGAATATATGCAGAAGTAAAAATAATGTAGGACAGCAGTAGCACATAAGAAAGAAAAAGAAAAATGGACTTAAAAGTTGTAAGATTCTTGTATTTATTGGGGAAAATATGTGGCAGAAACCATATGTTATCTACCAAGCATAAAATATTTACTATCTGGTCCTCTACAGAAAAACTTTGCCAAACTCTATTCTATCTAGTCAACTAGAGCAAGACCCTTCGCTTTTAGTTGTATTGTTCAAATCTTCTGTCTCCTTACGACTTTTTCTGTCTTCTTATTCTACCACTGAGAGAAATGCATTAAAAAGTATTTTAATCTAATCATAAATTTCAACAAGAGAAAGATAGGTAACCCTATTTTTAAATGGCCAACGGATTTGAGCAGACATTTCTTCAAAGAAAATATGCAAATGGCCAAAAAAGGTATAGAGAAATGTTCAACATTGTTAATCATGAGGGAAATGCAAATTGAAACAATGATCTACCACTTCACAGTCACTATGTTGGCTATAATAGTAAAAGAAAAAAACAGAATATAACAAGTGTTGCAGAGCACATGAAGAACTTGAGACGATATATTGCTGGTGGGAATGTAAAATGAATGGTACAGCCACTGTGGAAAAGTTTAGCAGTTCCCCAAAAAGTTAAACGTAAGAGTCACCAAATGATCCAGCAATTCCACTTTGATGTATATGCCCAAGAGAATTGAACGTATATGATGATACAAAATCTTATTTATAGCAGCATCGTTCATAATTGGAAAAAAGTAGAAATAACTCAAATATTTTTCAAACAATGAATATTTAAATTGCACTACATTCATACAATGAACACTAGACAACAATTAGAAATAATTAACAACCATTAGACACAGCAACATTCATGAATTCCATGAACAAAATTTTGAGGATAGAAGCTGAACACAATAGATTGATAGGGTATGATTTCATTTCTATTAATTTTAAGAACAAGCTGAATTAATCTATGCTGAACTAAATCACAATACTGCTTACCTTTGGCAGCGGTGTTGCCTTGGCAGTGCGTGTGGCAGCCGTCCGAGACACTGGAAATGCTCAACACCCTGACTTAGATGGAAGTTAAATGAGTTTATACTGTTATAAAAATTCAAGGAGCTATGCACCTAAGATTTGTGTACTTCATGTGTGTTATACTTTTTTAAAAAAATCATTTTAAATGCCCTTAAAAGTTGATGACTGGCTTATTTAAGCAAATTGCAAAATATCCTAGAAAGGAGAGCCAGCTTCAGTTTTGTCTACTGTTGGCCTTACTGATGTTCACCATAAATAGTGTTAGGTTCTCAACTGAGAGAAGTCTAAAAACAGCATGGCAAAAATGAAAGAACCAATGACCTATATCATATAAATGTGGGAATATTCACTAGGTGACACAAAAAAGTAAAATAATTCTTGGCAAGCATGGTAGACAGAATTCTAAGATGTCCCTAAGATTCCTGCCCTCTGGTATACAGCCCCTGAAGCATGCCTGGCTTTGTGTTTACGATGGGCTATGACTCCTGTTATTATATGGCAAAAGGGATTTTGCAAAAGTAATTAAGTTTCTAATCAGTTGACCTTAAAATAAAGAGATAATCTGAGTGGGCCTGGCTTAATCACCTGAGCCTTTAAATTGGGACCTAGGGGTCAGAGACAGAGTTGTGAAGCACAAGAAGTGTTCAATGCATGTTGCTGGCTTGAAGATTGAGAGGCCCAAGCCGCAAGGATGCAGGCAGCCTCCACAGGCTGAGAGTACCCCTGCCTGACCACCATAAAGGAACCTGAGACATCAGTCCTACAACTGCAAGGAACTGAGTTCTAGCAACAACTCGGTTGAACTTGGAAGCAGATTCTTCACCAGAGTTTCCAGACAACAACTCAGTTGCCACCTTGATTTCAGCATTGTAATAGAGTATCCAGCCTAGCATGCTGGGATTCTGTACACTAATTAATACATGGCTGTTGTTCAGGCAGTTAAGTTTATGGTGATTTGCTGCCTTTCCACTCAGCAACATCACTTGTTTGGCCAATAGAATAAAGCAGAAGTGATGGTGTAGGCCGGGCGAGGTGGCTCACGCCTGTAATCCTGGCACTCTGGGAGGCCGAGGCGGGCGGATTGCTCGAGGTCAGGAGTTCAAAACCAGCCTGAGCAAGAGCGAGACCCCGTCTCTACTATAAATAGAAAGAAATTAATTGGCCAACTAAAAATATATATAAAAAATTAGCCGGGTATGGTGGCGCATGCCTGTAGTCCCAGCTACTCGGGAGGCTGAGGCAGAAGGATTGCTTGAGCCCAGGAGTTTGAGGTTGTTGTGAGCTAGGCTGACTCCATGGCACTCACTCTAGCCTGGGCAACAAAGCGAGACTCTGTCTCAAAAAAAAAAAAAAGTGATGGTGTAACTGTTGCTATGTCTGTCTAGACCCAAGAGACTTTTCCTGTTTCTGATCATACCTTTTACTTCTGTTATCACCACGAGAAGAATATGGCTGGCTAAGTCACTGCTTCCAGAAGGAGGAGAGGGACCCACAGGGAAGAACCAACTTACTCAGCAAAGCTCAATCACAATCAGTCACCTCTCAGCCAACCTGCGAATCCATATGCGTAAATGATTACTGTTTTAAGCCACTCAGTTTTGGGAAGCAAATTGTGGCAATAGCTGATGATAAAAGAATCATGGGAATTTGAACCACCCACTTATATAATTTACTTGTTGTGGCCACAAATCCTTAGCTGTTTCTTTCATCACGAAGTGGAATCTGTTTTCTTCCTCCTATGAATCGGAGTCAGCCTTTTGACTCACTTTGACCAGCAGAATGCAGCAGAGTGACACTGTGGCAGCTCTGGGCCTAGCACGTGAGGGAACTGGCAGGTCCACTTTTCTCTCTTGGAAGCCAGCGACAGACACGTAGGAGTCCAGCTACCTTGCAAGATCGCTGTGCTGGGAGGAGACCCAGGCCAGCTTCGTGGCAAGAGAACCAGCGCGTGGAGGAGCACCAGGCATGTGAATGAAACCCCTGGGACCATCCAGCTAGCCAACTAGTGAGGAGACAGGACAAGGAGCAGGAAAGCTGCCCAGCCAAGTCCTGCCTGAATTCGAGACCCATGGAATCACGAGGAAAAATAAGTCATTGATGGTTTAAACCATTAAGTTCTGGGGTTGTTTGTTACATAGTAATAGGTAACTGAAACACTTGCACCTTCTGGGTCTGTTTAGGTTTGGCCTCCTAGATACTATTTCCATCCTACTATGACAGTCTAATGTTACAGTTTAGTTAAACAGGTAAGACACCATTCAAGGTGAGTAGTTCAGGTTGCATAGTCACATCGTGTCCCATAGCCAGACATTCTGTCTCTGCTGGGGCCCAAGAGCAAGTCAAGTGCTGTTTTCAAATAGAGAAAACAATTGTCCACAGAATAGGCATGGCCTTACCTTGGGGTCTCCTATCAGAACTTGTCAGATGCGTATAGCATCTTTTTCTGCCAGAGATACTTAAAATAATTCTAGGTCTGTTGGATTTTATAGTGAAATTGGTAGGGCAGTTTGAAACAAAGCCTAGATCTCTGCCAAGATATTTCTTGCACTAGGTCCCATCTAAAACTGGCAACCATATAGGTCCCCCAGTGCATGAGTCAGGGCAGCACACCCAAATGCCAGATATGATACTCCATAATCCAAAGAGGCCCACAGACTGTGCGCCCTTTCTTTGTGGTAAGTAGCGCAAGGTGCAGCAACTTAAGTCTCACTTGAAAGTGGATGTCCCAGTATGCCCCAGACCACTAGACCCCTAGTGATTTCATTCACGTAGCAAGCACCTTTGAGCTCATGCCCTCTAGCATGCATCCTCCTTACTAAGGCACCCCACCCCACATGTTGCTCATTCCTTCTGCAACTTGACCATCATCTACCACCCTTCAAAGTTTGGTCACCCAGTTGCAACATTCCAGGTGCAACTAAAAAAATGTCATTGATTTCCAGGGCTAGCAGGATATTCTGTGTGATAGTAGGATAATCAAACTCCTCCAGACTATATTATCCCAGAGAGCAGAAGACTTGACATGGCTCTAAGACAGTAAAAGTAACACTGTTGTTGCTGCTATGTAAAAGAAAAGCGCTGCTGATTATCTTTTCTGACAGGAGTGGAAGGGGGAAACGTGTCCAGTCAGTAGTTGCATACCAGGAGCCAAAGCCTATGCTGATTTACTTGAGCAAAGAGGCCGTATCCAGAAACACAGTTATGATTGGTATCACTGCCTGATTAAGTTTGCCCTACCCTGTAATCATTCTCAACCACTTATCTGGCTCTCACATGAACCAAACAGGAAAGTTTGAAAAGGATACAGAAACCTTGGAAAGATTACATGTAGTGACAGTGTAATTTTTTATTCTTTCTGAGTCCTCTGGTACAAACAGAAAGAGCAACTAATAGAAAAACCAAAAACCCATGGACAGCATTTACAGGGAAGCTGAGTGACAAGGCATCCTCATGAACTACAAAATGCACTCAGTGAGGGCAGCTCACCAGCTGCACAGGACAGGCATGGTGTGGGCCCAGGTGTGAGAAAGTGCAGATGGAAGCGATAGGGTATCTGACAAGTTGAGAACCGGTGGACCCCAAAATAGTACCTGATACTCCCTGGAAAGTGTGGTGAGCTAACTTGAGAACAGCAGCTGAAACAGCAGTTTTGCCTGGCCCAACAGTAGGTGAGTTTGAGGAGTCCAAGGTGAAGACCAAAAGGACTGGAGCAGCCTAGCGTCTGCCACTGTTGAAACTGACTCTCCACGTCTCCCTCCCAGAAGAGGACCCACACTGAGGAGAAAGTTCAAAGATCGAAATCAGAATTCCACAGGACAGGGACAATAAAGACTAAGGAAGAAAAGGCTCAGAAAAAGTAGAGGCAAAGGAGGAGAGAAAAGAAATCTCAAAAAGCAAGCCTCTGTATACTGGAACACTACTGTGATGTTAGAAGAGCCACTCTGAACTATGCCTCCTTCTAAAAATTCAGGAAAATGAACTTCACATAAAAATTAGCAACAGAAAGACATTGAGATCAAATCCCATGGAAATTCTTACAAGAAAAAAAAAAAGACTAAGGACCAGAATGACACCCCAACAGACAATAAAACATGCGAAAATATTATCCACAGATTAGGGCAAAGCTGTAAACTTCTATTTCAGAATAATTTAAAAGACATTTAAAATATACTACAAGTTTCCTTCCTTCTTAAATAATTGCATCAAAGAGCCATTAGGCCCAAGCAAAGGAGATTGAGCAGAGAGACTGCATGGC